>BMAO01028701.1:0-114766 GCA_019973975.1 Trichonephila clavata
TTTATTATTAATTCATTAACTAAACTGCTCATTGGCATTAATAAGTAAAATGAGTAAATAAAATCCTCAACTAATAGATTAAACTAATATTCAGTAAACATTCTATGAGAGTAAAATACTGCAATGAAAAAATAAGGTTATGAAGCTCCAGAAGTTTCTAAAATTATAGTATACGCCACAGACACTACATTTCCAGCAGAGGGCTTACAGTTCGTGTGTGCTCCGAGGAACTTTTCTGCTCAATAGCGTATTGCATGACACTAAACGCTTTCGAAATATATGAAGTAAGGGCACAATTTTGAAATGTGATTTCCCTGAAAATCAGAACTTTATTATTTCTCACAAATGTTTCCGCCATATTTAACACAAAACCAAATTGATGTCTTGTGTCATTCTTGTATCATTAATAGTTATAATACGTGCTAGTTTTATCTATTCCTTTATATCCACACTAGTAAACCTAATGGAATACGCATATAAGAAGCGCTTACCTGTATATAACATCAGCTTATGCGTGTCAAATTTAAACATAAATGTATAAATGTTTATTTAACGTTTACTTAAATGATGATTTTCGTAATGAAGTTTAAGTTTCCAGTTGAAATTTTAACTTAGTTTTAAGGCATCTGATTAGGTTTGGAGACCAATCTTTCAAAAATGGATTTTCAGGATAAATTTATTGTTTCAAAGAACATAAACAGGCTTAAAAAGTCATCATTATTAAATAAATGACATGTATCATCCATTGCTTTTGAAAAAAAAATATTAATTTTGTGAAATTTTAGCAAAATTTTTAAAGCTAAGAAAAGCACCATAAATAAAAATAAATTGCACAATTAAGCAATTTTAATTTCATTGATATACTTCTTGCTCCCTCTGAAGTGTCACAAACAGCAGAATAAAAATATTTTAAGAAATAAATATTTTATTAACATTTAAATTTGATGTAAATAATTTTTCATCAAAATTACTGCATGTTCTAAGCTAAAAATGTCTGTAAAATGTTATTAAATATAAGTGTCTTAAAACCTGAAATTTATTACACTCTAAAGGGCCCATAACATACATGTTATAAATTTCATTAAATTTGATTGGATTGTTCTGAAGATATCCCGTTTTTCGTGCACAAGTTATCATAAAAATTTCATTCTTCGAAAAACTCATTAAAAATATTTTTATAAATTATATAAAGTAAAGGCTATAAAAACAACTAAAAAACTCTCTATTTTATGTATTAGTCCTTCTTACTCAACAATTAAATTTCTCTTTTTTTCCTAATAATCCCCTCTAAAATTAGAGACACATGAAAAAAGTTTTTTTTTTTAAATATACATTTTTTTCAGGTATTTAATAACTATACCTGACGTTTAGAAATCTGTTGGGAAGACTTAATTTGCGTAAAAGGTAATAGTTTTAAAAAAGTTTTTTTCATGCAATATATTTACTTAAGTTTGGAATCCTAAAATAATTTGAAGTAAATTATTGTTTTTCTGATGTAGAAAGATATAGAAAGGATGTCCTAAGTTTATGTAAATTTCAGTGCTGATTTTAAACAAAGTTACTGCAAAGAAAGATGATGAAATATTTAAAGTGGGGGGGGGGATTTATAGATTAGCATTTGAATTTGCAAAATAAGAAGTTGAAATTTCTTTAAAATTATCCGAAAATTGATTTTAAACTTTTTAAATTATAACTGAAACGCAATAAAATTAAGTATTAAATTCCGTTCAAAAAAATTCAAGAACTGTTGGAAATGTTCTAGTGCTGTGATGAACCTCAGTCTTAAGACATGAAAGCAATTTCTTTAAATATATTAGTCAAAAATCTGGAATTCAATATCTTTTTATGCAACTTTTTTTTTGTTAAAACTAAAGAAATTTTTCCTAACAATTTAATTTTAAAAATACGAAAATGATCATTGAGTCCCATCTTTATTATACTCATTTTTTTTAAAGAAAAAATATATCCATTAGTTTTATTCGAAAAACATGTATCCTTCGTTTTTCAAATTTTGTCAAAACTGTTTTATAACAGTTGAGGGAAAAAACATACAGCTATTAGGGACTTAATTACAAATTATTTAATATTCATTGAACAGTTTCCCTGCTTAACAAACATAATTGGTCTAATATTTCCATGTACAAATAAAGTAGTGGAAGTTTGGTAGAAAAAAAAAATATTTCCATTTAAAACTAAGAAATTAAATCAATTAATCAAAATTTTGAAAAAGTGTTCTATAAAAAATTACATTATAATTCTGAACAGTGGAATATAAGGAATGAATTATAAATTTGTTAAAAAATTGAGATTAACTCACGAATTGTTTGCTTTTATTTTCACATATAAAACTAACTTTTTAAAAGTTGATTAATACTTAAAAAGATCTAAAGGTTTTGATTGATTCTACGACAATAAAGCATGTACTTTTATTTGGTTCTTAAAAAGATTTTCAGTTTTTGTTTTTTCCCCTTCTTTTAACGCTTGTTATTTTGATGTTATTTATAAAAGAAAGATTTACTGAGGTGTTTTTATAGATTTAGTGTTTGAGCATAATTCGAATTTTAAACTTTGTTGTGTATCTAGATTTCAAAGTTGTTCCTGACTAATGTTTTATTTCCATAAATTTTGCCACATTTTTATTTATTATACTTATTTTTTGAAATAAATAAAGAAAGGTCGGGAGAAAAGATTGGCCAAGGTGTCAAAAAAATTGGACAGATTTTTATCAAAAAGATCTTGATTATTGCATGCCTTCTGGGTCACACTTTGTCCGGTTATAAAGTGGCTGCAAGTGAGCGTTGAAAATAAAAAAAAAAAATGCCATCATGTTCCTTAACCTCAGAGTTACATTATTGGAGGGTCATTACGTCTGTATTGAGAAAGAAAGGTTTTGGGAGAAGAATCCAATGTCATCTTAAGCTTTAACAACAGGTGCAAGACCAGTATAACAACCCATAAGGTAATGCTTTAGAAACTTCTATCCACGGTGTATCCAGACTGTAACACGACCATCGCAGTGTTCTAAGAGCATGATTTATCTGTTAACATGAGTCGTATCATTCAGATTTTTATATATGCGTTTAAGACACTATTACAGGAACAATTGCCTACAATTAAAGACAAGAAAATCACAGAAATAGACTTCCGGTCACTGTACTTTACTGAATATCTCGTCGACTAATACGAGGGACATAGATCACTGTGCAAAACGCTTCATTTGTTGTGATATGGTTTCTTATATGTACAAAGTGACCCATCACTGTTATTCGCACAATATGCTATCATCATATGTAATAGTGCTACTAGTTGAATGCAATCATTGCCTTCGGTCAGCCATTTCTTTCAACATCCATCGGTTACTGATCATCATCACTGTTACTTGATAAGTCGAAATATGAAGGATAATCCACATTCTCTGTGAACACTAATTCATTCTTGTTGAAACTCAGAAACGTAGTTAAATGGTGCTCGTATTTTTCTACGAAGCATACTGAAGGTAAACAATTATTGCTCAGGTAAAAACAATTCTTAGTCGCTAAAAATATGACAATGTATACCTTTCTTATATAGCCCTTGTAAGTAGACCCCACTTGCCCATACTTTGCATTTGAGCTGAAACACTAATATTTTTCAAATCCCATCACATATATGTAAGGCGAAAATTTCACAAGTTTTGGATTTTTTCTACACTGCAAGTTTAGTAAACAAACAGTAATACAATCGCAAATGTTTTTCTTAAGTTCACCAAACGATACATTTCTGGAACAGATATGATGTTTGATGATAGCCATATTGTGGAGAAGATGAACATTTTAACACCAAATATTTTAGACATGCATCATATAATAATAATTTCTATTGAATTAGAGATGTTCCGATGATTTCGTAGGAAATAAAATTTAATTATTTAAACTTCCAAAAAAATCATAGTCCTTCTTCTTCTTCTTCAATGACTCGGCAGCTTTTGGTGGGGCCTGGCCTTCTCCAGAAGTTTTCTCCGGGCATCTCTACTTTTGGCAACTGTTTCCCAGTGTTAGATCTGTAAAATATTTTTTTTGACGCAGTCAATCCATCTGAACGAGAATCTGCCCCTTGATCTATTTCCCATGGGCTTTGCCGGAAAGAGTTTCTTGCAGCAACGATCTTCATTTATTCTATTCAGATGGCCAACCCATTTAAGTTTCTGTAATTTGACAAATTTTACAATATCAGGTTGTTTATAAATTGTGTATAGTTCTAAGTTATAACTGCTTCTCCATGATCCGTTCACTTGGATCCCTCCAAGATCTTTCTCTCGAAAATTCCTAAAGCTTCCTCATTACGTCCACTAAGAGCTAATTTTTAAAAACATGTGAAAATCACGATAAGTTTCACACTGCTTCTCTTTAATAAACATTTATGTCTATCTTTAAAGATAATAGTTTAAAGCAGGTTGGAGCTTCATCGTTCATTTAATAAAATATCCTATACTCCAACTGAACAATTAAAAATGATTATCATGTCGGATTCAACAGGTAAATGCAAGTTTAACAATAAAAAATATTCACGAACAAAACACAATATGCAAATCAAAATGCCTACTACAAATATAATGTATATACAAATAAAACTACAAAAAATGAAACAGCCAGACCTTCTAGCAGTATCTATTGATGCATCTCTACATAAAATGAACCGCATATGTATTTAAAAGTAGGTATCAAATAAGCGTACTTTCCCATCAATTGTGTTGTAAGGAAAGTCAGCGAATCGAAATCGGGTCAAGAGTAGTTACCCAGTAGCGATGCATATTTTTCTTTTAAATAAATTATTAGGTACCAGTCTACTACTTATTTTTCTTTCCATGCGTATGTTTCATTAAAAAGTGAATGTTTAAGTTTTTCATGGATATTTAATTGGAATTTTTATGTACATTAGAATGAGCTTGCACAGATATGAAATACATGTACAATAATTAGAGAACTACTGAAATGCATCATTATAAGTTAAAGTTACTATTTTCCAGCCAAATTTTGGAATGCTTGAACATCATAGAATACCTTAAGAAAACAAATTCATTATTATGTTAACAACTCACATTTAATAACAATGTTAATATTTCTAGACAGTCGTATGATTCTTATTTCCTTTATTGGGAGTTTTTTCGCTGTTTGATATATTTGTTGTATTACCACGTCTCCACTGATTTATACTTTAAGCAATTTACTACTGCAGAGAAATCCCCCCTAATCATAATCAAATAAGTACTGCATTTACATAAGAAGTATTGCAAAATGGAATTAAAATTGTAGAAAATGTCGTTAATTCAAAAATATAAATATTTTTTTTATAATTTTTTGCAGGTATTAAAAAGCTAAAAATTATTATTATTATTATTTCAGAAACCAGGGTTGTCTATTTATCGTGGTTGGGGCATGATTCCCCTCAAGACAATATTATAAAAAAATACCTGTTGCTTTTGCACTTTAAATCAAATTTTACCTCATACTCCTTACTACATTAAAGTTTTGGAATGATGCTCAGACAAAGCTTCTATAATCTAAAGCAGGGTTGGCCAACCAGCGGACCGAGGGCCGCATTTAGCCACCTTGAATCATTTTGAGGCCCTTGAGATTCATTACAACTTTACAAAAGGCGACTATTTTGTACAATAATTGTGTTTTTAAGGATTTTTAGCAAATAAATCCCATAATTGTTTTTTTTATCACATTGCTTCTGTTTCGGTGAATTTGGATTTTTTTTCGAAATTGAAATTTATCAAACATAAATCACGCTCTAACTTAACGGATGAAAACCTGTAACAACAATTACGAAATACATACATTGAGATCAACTTGCAAAAACTATGTGAAAGAGTTGAGAAAAAATAACCCACTAATTAAATAAATTAAACATTATTGGATCATTGCATTATTAGTATTATTATTTTATCTATGCTTGTATACATGAAAAAAATGAAAACAATAATAATATATGAATCTGTTTTAAATTTTCACTCCAATAAATGGTTCGCTATGTGGGTCCAAATCTAATGTAAAGATATATATTTTTATACACTGCCCGTGGGATTATAATGTTTTTCCAAAGTGGCCCGTGAGGTCATTTGGGTCACCACTCATCTAAAGGCTATGTGAAGTTATGAAATATGTTATACTATCGCTCTCTTTTTTTAAAAAAAATGATGCAAGTACAAAAAAGCTGTCTATTTTTTTTAATGTTTTAATCCTTTTAACTACGTTTGAATAAGACATCTCATATAAAATGAATATCTTATTCATACTCATATGAAATGCTTTTATTCCTTAGACTGAATGTACAGAAGCTGAGAAGAACTTACCACATACGTAATCTTAACTACTTTGGGATGATAAAGTAACATTACAGATTATGTAAAATTAATGTTAATTAAATGTGTCAGAAAGCAATATATATATATATATATATTGACGCTGCTCACTTTTGTTGATTCAGATATGTATTGCCAAAATAAAATTCTAAGAAAAATTGAAATTCGTGTTTGTCAAAAGGTTAATTTTATATAATTTTGGAGAAAAAAACAATATACATATATATGCATATATATATATATATATTATATAATATATATTATATATATATATATAAACTTAAGGCTTATATTATATCTCCAAATGTAAATATTAACGAAAAAAAGGAAAACCAAACAAGTGCTTAGTTTTAATTAAATTAGAATTGTAGTGTGTGTGTGCTAATTATTAACTATTTAATTAAGGATCAATAATGCAGAATCAAATTTAATTATTTATGCTTATATCAGATAAGTAGAAGAAGAAACTCATAATTCATTTCTTTTAATGTGTTAATTAAATTGTTTTAAATTAGCTGTCTCTCTCTGTCTTGTGAAGATATTTTTAAATTACGCTCAGCTGACCAAAAATGCTTAGAAATGGAAACTTATAATTTTCTCGATACTCACGCTGAATGAGATGTCACTCACCAAGAAGAAATCGTGAAAAACACATGAAAAATATTTGTATTAGGTTCCAATATTTTTCATCTCTGCCATATTTTGACGCATACACAACAAAAGAAATTGGAGACAAATGAGATGTTTATTTTAAATCATATTAGATTTATGTTTTTTGTATCTAATTCATCTAACTATTGACAGTCTCGATAGATAACAGTGTATCAAATCAATAATAAAATATCAATGCAAGCGATAACTATTTCAACGCTTTTTTTTGTGTGTTCAAACTCTCCGAAGAGCTAACGGCGCCGCAACACCATAACCAGACCGGTAGTTTCGTCTGACAAAGGAGAGATGGGGATCCCTGGCACATTGCCAGTCAGTTACAATCTATATTTGTGGTCGTTATATGACTTCAGCAGCAAGAAAATTGATTCTTCCTGAAATCTGAATGAGTTCTGTATCAGATGATAAATGGATGCACCGAATTTTGAGTCTCCGTTTTAATAATGCAACATTTTTCACTCTTGCTCTGGGTTTAAAGAAATCGAAAAAGTTCGGTATATAAGATTGAATTTAAATTTGAAATTTCAAAAATATACTTAAGAATAATTCAGTTTAAAAACTAGTTTTAAAATGTTCTTACCTATTTCAATAATGTAAGCAGCATATATACTTCAATTTTTAAATTTCTTCTTAAACTCTGAAAATGTTCACATTATTTCAAGATTAACTGAAGATTAAATTAAATTTTATTTTGAAACCGGAACGCTTATTTTCTAAATTTTTTTTCCTGTCTACAATAAAAAAATTGAGCTAACATATTATTATTAATATTATATATATATATATATATATATATAATCATAAGATAAGAGATAAGTAATTTTATTGGACACTTTGTAAATAATATATGTTAAAGCTTATGATTATTTCTTTTTTTTTTTCACTTTAAGCAAATAGCTCGGCGTTGTCTTCCATTTCATTTGTATAAAAAAATTATGGGCTTTTATTTTTATTCATAAACTGATATCATTTGAAATAATTAATTATTACATTAAGTATCTGAACTTTTTCAAACATTAATCCACTTGCTACAGATCACCTTGATAACTTTAAGTATTGAGGTAATAAATTAAATAGTAATATTTTAAGGTTGACTTTTTTAACTTTCACTTATACAATAGCTTTAAATCCCATATTTACGGCAAATTAGTGTAAGATACATAATTATACACCCAGACATATATATATATATATATTGCTATTCTATTTTAAATAGGAATACCTTACTAAATTTAAGTACCTTGAAATTCTAATACAGTATTTTTACAAAATAAGTTAAACATGTAACTGATTTACAAATGCCGATACAGTTGAAAACCTGATCCAAAAGAAAAAAAATGAATAGTATTTTTCCCATCCTTATTTAAATTGAAATGAGTTTTACTGAAGAATAAAACGTCCATCATGGGATTGATTATATTAATAAAAAAATTTTCTGTAAAACGATTTACGTTATTTTAGAGGTGCCTAGTTTTTCCGCATCTGTTTATAAAATGATCCAATAAAGAAACTACTGAGTGCTATTAGCTGCATATTTATTTCTTCTCTGAATTAAAATAGTAAGGTATACTGGAATATAAAATGTAAAGACAAAATAAGATGATTTTATTCTAATTATATTAAGCCAAAAATTAAAACAATGTAACCTTTGTCTAAAAATTGTGATTACTCGTTTAGGTATAATTGTCTACACTTTCACATCTTATATTTGCATATATTAGTACCGTATTTCAATACGATACATTCCAAATAGTTTTTTAACTTTATTTTCATCATTTATTGGCATTAGGAATCATTATCTGACAAAAAAAAATTATATTAAAATGCAAAAGCTCTTCAGAAAAACATTTTTTTCCTCAAAATAACCCAGTCATATTAATAACATATTTATCCCGCAATGCAGTGATGGCAGCAGTAGCCTAGTGGTTAAGGTATCGGATCGTGGCTGGCGTATCATGAGTTCGAGCCCAGCACCACTAAAGACCCGCTGTGAAGTGGAGTGATGTACCTTAAATCTGTCGAGAGCTCAAACGTCCTCCCATTGGTGTGATGTGGTAGTTAGGAGAGGGGTACGCCAGCTCGTCACTTGACCATAGTTCAAAATTACGAGGTCCGTCGCCAAAAGCCCTCGTGTAGCTAACAGTGAGGCGCAATGCAGGAAAATAATGTTTGCAACTTAGCTTATCTCTCACATTGTCTGAAATTATAAAAACTTTCAAAATATTTATATTATAATACAGAATATAATTGCGGTGTTCGGTGAGGGGTGAAGGGTTATTTAAGTGTACAGTGGGAAAAATTGTATTTCTTACTGGTAAATCTTGAAAAGAAATAGCTAGATTACTGAAGCGCGTTCTAAAACTGCAATTCCCACTCATTACAAAACTGAAAAAGATGATTTAAAAAAGAAAAGAAAAAAGGAAAAATAATTTCAATAACACAAAACGCGAAATTTAGAAACGGTTCACTAAAAAAAATTCACATAACACAGGTTGGATAAGTTTTAAATCAAATAACAGAAAACTTTTGATAATGAATAAAATAAACAAATTATTGAAACATCACAGATAAGTACGACTGAAATGGGTTAAAAATATTATACAATGGAAGGATGTGTGAAATAAATAACTTTTATACTCGCATGAAAAGAAATTTAAAATTGACAATCTTTCTGATTCCATTTATTAAAATTAATGTGACTTTTTGGAATTTTAAACGACTATTAAAAATCAGAAAGAATACTGCACTTAACAATTGGGAGAAGAATTGGCAATGGTTTGCGGAGCCTGTAGTTTGTCTGGTGTTGGTGCAACTTTGATGTTTTAGAGGGACAATACTGCTTGCCATACAATTGAAAACACACAGAGATGGTTTAAAAGTAATAAGTTAATGTTCTGCAATGGAAACCGAGATTTTAATCTAAAAAAAGAATTTCATAGAGTTTATTATGTGTCACAAGGTAAGCGTAGAGAAAGCCTGAAAATTGTAAAAATTGGCAAGTATGCCTTTAATAGACCTACTTCCAGTATTTCTAATTTTAAAAAAATTATTGTTACTTGGCCTAACGTAGTAAAAAAAACAAATTTTGTTTTGTAAAGAAAAAAGATAGCTCTACTCAGTAAAATAAAAAAAATATATCTGTCTTGACCGAATTTGGTCATTTTCAACGAGTTCGGATACCTTAAATAATTAAAACTCAAAAGCAACCAATCACATTTGAGAATATTTCAACTTCAGTTTACTTTTCGTCTTTCGTGTTAAAATAAAATTGTCCCTATATTTTTTCTCTTTGCTTTTATTTAGGAATTTAGTAATCTTTTAATAGGTTAGTAAACTTTGTGTGGGCAATCCATTAATTCCCCCAAAACCATTATGTGACGTAACATTAAATTCAGTAGATCTTCACAGTGCGCATGTCTTCTTCAGGAACCTTTATTGGATACAGTGAAATACTAATCAAAATGTCTCCAAATTAAATTATTTATCAGATAAAAATTATAAACAATTGTATCGATGCAAAACGTAACAAAACACCATGCAATTTCATTACCATATTTTGGATTAAATTAATATTTTGATCAGTTTAATAGTTGTTTATAGGCTATTCTTCTGATCTTCATAAATTGTTTGAGAGAAAATAATATTCTTCAATAAATAAATTTGTAGGGTACTTTCAATTCTCTCATTCATTCCTTGAAAGGTTTCGCTCGTTAATTTCCTTTAATGAAATATAGTTAGAGTCTTCTTTAACCAGACAATATAAGTATATGATATGTATATCCCATTTCTCAGAAATAATGCTTAAATGCAAATATATTGATCAAAATAATACACAAGATGAATTCTTCTAATGAATTACAGGCTTGAGTGGGTGCCCAATACAATATAAATATAAGCACAACATCCTCCAATTAAGTTACTGAAGTTATATCTAAAATGTTATTGTATCTCGTCCTGTCGATAATATCTGGCTTCCATATACATATGCATAATTAAATAAAATATTATCAAGTATAACTTTGTGGAAAATTCTGAAATGTAAAACGGGCATAATATTTTTATCCCTTAAAATTGGAAACATTAGAACACTGGTGCGTATGCTAACTAAATTATTAGTTGAAATCCTGATGTTATTTCCATGTATAAAAATTTAATTTAACGTATTCATATTTTTTTTGTTTGTAATGGAAATGTATAAAACTTATATTAGTTATAAGTCGAAACTTATTAGTTTTGAGTTAAGTGTTTTTTGTCTCACATATATGAATATGTTGTATATGTAAGTATATATACATGGTGTTTCGCTACCAGACGGACAAACTGGTAGTATCTGTAGGGGGTACATAAAATGACTCAGAATCACATAGGAATGCAGGATCGCAAATGCCGTAATTATGAGCTATGATGCAAAGAAGCAGAAAAAAGAACAGACATAGCAACACGTTAATGAGACAGTAAAAATTTATAGAAAAGTTTTACTACAATAAATGCTCGAAATTACGCCAGAGGTCATCTGGTTGGCCTGCCTGACAGCGACACTGCGTCGAATTTGGTAAGTTCTGGAAGATTTCTAGCATGCCACGTATCCTCTCGGCAATTACTGATATTCGAGCGTTTCCTTCAACTGAAGAAACAGTCTTCTCGAACACCAAACTCTTTATATTAACCTAGAAGAAGTGCATGCACTCTTTCGAACACCTGTTGAAGTTCAACCTCTCAATAAAATGTTTTCTGTCTCATTAATGTACTGATGTTCCTGTTCTTTTTCTCAGTTTCTTTACCCCATAGCTCGCAACTATTGCATTTGCAATCCTGCATTCCTGTATAAGTCTGGTAGTGAATAAACATGTATATATGTAATTTTACCTTCAGAATATAAACGAGTATTATTTCTAATACATTTTAAATATATCATAATCTTAGCTCATATTCATAAATTTATTATTTTTTATAATTAATATAATTGTTATGAAAATAAATATTTTAAATTGTTGCATTGATAAATACTTTATGTAAATGTTTAAGACCTTTAAAGATTTATATAGAATTCTCCTTAGTTTCTTGAAAGAATGAAAAAAAATCCGTATTGTTGTAAAATGTTTAATACATGAATTCTTAGAGAATGTGCACAATAATCTCTAGTTTCCTATATTCTTCTTGTGAAGTATATTATACTTCATATGAAACTTGGAAAATTTTAGAAAGGGAAAAGATTGTGATTATGAAAAAAAATTTCAAAAAACCCCAAAATTAAGATCATTTAATTATTCCAGTTATGATTTGAAAGATTCACATATTTTTCAACGTTTTCTTATTTGAAAATTATGTTTGCCCTTCATGCGTTTTATCCACAAGGCCTTACAAAAAAAATTTTTTTTAAAGTCTAGTAATCACCCTATTTTAATCAAAACGCAAAAAAAAATTTCTATTTTGTTCTTACTCTCAAAACATTATCTTTGAATATAATATGGAAAAAAAATTGTTAAATCGTTGGTATCTCGGTTTGGCATTATTTATAAACTATTTTTTTACATGGTAAGAAAATAAATTATTTCGAAGAAAATTTAAGTACTTTGAAATACAGAAGAACTGAATTATACAAACATCCATTACCGATAAATAAGAAATGCAAATTAAAATATTCATCAAGTAAGCTAAGAAAGTAAAATGCGACCCATCCGATAAAGTGGCTAGTGACACTGACTGCTGTGCCGTAGGACCTGGATTCAAATCCCGGGAAGGCAGGGATGTTTCTAAATGTATAGCGCCCCTGTGCGGCATTAGTGCAGCCTAAATATTCATCGAGCTACAAATTCTCTTGTGTGTTTAGCAGAAGGAAGAAGAGAATGGGAATGCCTCCTGACCACCCTTCAGGGTGTTGTGCCTCAAAATTGGGGTCGGACTGTATTATCACCTGCTTAGTGCTCAAAGCTAAGGCTAATGACAGGCGTAGAATTCAAACATTTTGCCACGATGAACTTCGTAGGCCTCAATATGGCACTGCCAATCAGGTGACATTAACAGCAACAAATAAGATAATAAAATAAATGAAAACTTAAATTTCATTAGCTTTAATGTTTATGAAGGAATCATGCACTAATAAAACAGTTAACAGACGTGCACAAAAGCTCAAAAGCTAGAATTACAAATCAGTAACGCATATCTGGACTTAGAAACATATTCAAAACTTCCAAATGATCCGTATGTGAGCGTTGTAGCTTAGTGATCATGGCACGAAATAAATGGCCGACGTTGTCCAGTCACGGGTTCAAGAAATGATGCCACTGCAAAGGGAGGGGGGCTGATGCACATCAAATATGTCGTAGATCAGATTCCTTACGTTGCGGGAAGTGAAAGTTTTGAGAGTGACATACCAGATAAGGAGACATTTATGTCACTTGATCGCTGTTTAAAAATAACAAGTTCCGACTTCAATTTTCCCGTGTTGCTTTAGATTGTGTTTTTGATAAACTCTCACTTCAAATGACCTGTGTGTAAAAACACTGTAAGAGGGCATGTCAGTAAGCGTATCATCGTTTTACTCTCATAAATGATTAATTGGAAGTAAATATGTCTCACCAAAAGCACAGAGTGCTATACGAACAATTAAAAGGTTTCGAAAAGAATCACATGATCACGATGTGTAAGAAGGGGACTTTTATATCATGAAATTGCAATTTGCACGGGAGTGTAAAAATGGACCATGAATCACGTGACAATTCGAAACCCCCCGCATTACGCAACTCTGTATGACATCACCACGAAATGACATTTACCTCGTCGGCTTGGAGAAGGAAACCACAATGTCCTCTCTTGTGTTGGCACAACATTAGAATACCATCTACAGATGTATCATTGACTGCCTATCGGGTCAAAGATGTTTGCTACACCTGGGGCTACTTGCAAGAATTCCGTTGTCACCGAGCCCCGTCGTTTCCAGCAACAATAAATCCACCAACACAGCCAAAAGCGTGCCAATCGGCAGTAAGCGATCTTCTCAAATAAGTACCCATGCAATCAGGATTATAACGATAGACGTATTCTTTGCCAGCACCTGTAGAGAACGTTTTCTACCATCGGTTCTTATATAGTGTCATATTAAATGAAATATTATACATCATCAAATTGAATTGTTTGAAATTCAATGGGCTAAATGCATGGGATGGCATAGTCACATGATAAGGACAACTACGTGTTTCTAGTTAATCAGTTAAAAAATCCACGGGGCGTCACAGTTCAACGATAAACGCTATCATGTGGTTCCAGCTAATCAGTCCCTGCGTTTCATTGTTACCAACTTTTGCGATGTGCAAAAAACAATCTCTGAAAAAGTAAAGATTTGTTAATGATATTAATACATATAGGTATACAAAATACATTTTATTTAAAAATACATGCGTAAAATAAGCTTTTTTTTTCATTCAAAATTCTTTTTGAAGATTTTTTTTCATAACATTTGAAAATGTTTACCCATTGATGAGATTTGGTATTTTATCTCAGTTTTACAAATAAAACACACACACAACAAGTACAATTAGTTTAATGTCTGTTTTGCATTCTACGGAGAACACGTGTTTGTATTTACCATGTGATCGTCATGAATTGAGCACATTGGATATCATAAAACATCACACTTACTCCAGATTGTATGTCACATGCACAGCGGGTATTATATCACAGAAGATGTTTTCGAGGTCAAAACCCAGTTGTAAGGCAATTACTTAACTTTATTTTTTTTGTAAAATAATCCCCATCCGGGCATGTACAAGTATTCTCCAATGCACGACAGATCGCATTTCTTCCATGTCTGTGCGCATTTCATGGACGTCACCAATTTAGAAAGTAACAAGGGAGTAATAAAAGACAATAACTGACTATTGACTCTCTTACAGCTTGCCAAGCAAGCATGGCTAAGAGCACACTATTTGCTCGTATCTAGTATAGGACAAATACGATCCGGAATGCAAGTTATCAGCATGAATCAATGCCACGACAGATACAGGCTGTGCACGCGGCATTTATACAACATAACTATTTTCAATATTATTTTTGTTTTATTCCTCAGTAAATCTGCTTGTTTCTTGCGGCCGCGGTATCTTAGTGATTCTGGTTATGAACTTGTGGTCTAAGTTTCTTCTATTGGAGTCCTGGTACCACAGGAGATGCATTATGTGGAGGGGCCGATGCCCGTTAAATCTGTGTAGGTTCTATGTCCATCCCTTTGGTTTTGTAGATAGAAGAGGGTGGTGTCAGCTCAGGTATCATCTTGACCACTTAGCCAAAGTTCAAAATTACAATGTCCGTCGACAATAGCCCTCATGTTGCTGTGTGTGTGTGTGTGTGTGTGTGTGTGTGTGTGTGTGTGTGTGTGTGTGTGGTGTGTGTGTGTGTGTGTGTGTGTGTTGTGTGTGTGTGTGTGTGTGTGTGTGTGTGTGTGTGTGTGTGTGTGTGTGTGTGTGTGTGTGTGTATAGTGTGATTCTAATAAAACTCTCACTGACCATTTCCTTAAGGAATCCGACTACTTGCGACAACTTTTTTCTTTAAAAAAAGTGGAGATATTGGGATTTTTTTTTTCTTGTTTTTAGATGTGTTTAGCAAATTTTAAGAAAAATATTAAAAAATTAAGGAAAAAAAAGAAATTATTATTACTAAAATGGAAAAAAATGGGTGAAAATTTACAAAAAATAACATAAACGAGGCCCATTATGTATCAAAAGTTTATGAACAAATTTTCAGTTTTTCAATTCTGATGTATTGCTATGTTATTCATTTTTAAATGACCTTCATGATAAGAGATATTTTAAGTTTTACAGAATCTAGAGTACTTTATCTTACTTATTATATTAAATTGCTTAAAATAACAGTGATTATATTACCATAAGGGACTGTAAATTTTGTAATAAATCAGTGAATGATTAATCATATGGTTCAAACACTTCTACTGTTATACAGAACATACACAAAAAAATTTCTGTTAATTATTTTCAAAACTTTTTTAGCAAATGCTGTTCCCGTTTGAGCATTTTAAAAACAGCACATTTCGGGTAAAACGCGTTTTAAAGTATGACATCTTTCTTAAAGTAATGACATTTTCTTTTCCTAAAACACTTGATGTTTTTGTTCAAGTGAACGGAAAATAATAAACTTAGTATTTTTATAATGCTAATAAAATAGTCTATAAAATAAAATCATAAAACGTTTGTCAAACTCAAAATTACATATTCCGAATCTTGCGCATGAAATAAACATAAATAAGGATATGTTAATGAAATAAATTGTAGATCCATCACATTAAAATAGAATTTTTTGCTGTTTAACAAAACTTAGGAGTTAGTAATTTCTTTTTTAGGAATTATTTTTATACCACACAAAATAAAGCTCTTTTCGATAACATTTAAATTTAAAAATGTTACCATAGGAATTAAATTATTCAGTAGTTAAATTAAAAATAGAGAGTCAGGGAAAGAGTCATAATGCACATTATCATTACTTTTTAAGCGTTCTAAAATACTCGTGTAGTTCATGAAGTTAAAATGAATGTATGTATCATAGCACACATTTCTTACTTAAAGTTGCATAACCTAATTTAGATGATAAATAATTTTGAAAATTTATGATTTCACTATTATACCCCAACGTACTGTAGAAATTAACCCATTAGAATGCAAGAGTGAAATATTGCTTCACACAATAATATTGATATAAGTTCACTTTTTACTATTACTGACTTACTCCAATTTAATTAAGAGGAGCATATGTCTGTCTCTCTGAGGCATTATTATACGTGAGCATAGTAGATAAATCCGCATAATTATTGAGTGAATGTATTTAATCTCCTACCACCTGAATTGTTAGGTTTTTCCTTTTAACTTAGCACACACGGACCTAATGTTAAATCAAGACTACATTATGGAAAATATCCATTGTCATGTTTAAATTAATTTTGCTGTAGATTTAAGGATATCAATTATTAAAGCATGGGAATTATTTTAAATGTTCATATTAAATTCACATCACATTTTGTAAGGTATATACACATATATATAGCAACATACATGCTTATGGAAACTTTTTTATAACTTTTATATAATTATAACCTGTGGTTTTCTTTAGTTTCTATTTTTTCCCTTCGAATTAATGAAAATACTCGAAGTGTGAAAAATATATATGCTAGCTGAATAATGTTAATAATAGATGCAAGTTATTTTCACACACACACACACAAGTTACGCCTGAATTCTCAAAACAAACGGAATCATAAATCCATGGTGATATTATTTATAAATATCTTATACAAAATTATTTTTATTGGTATAATTATATTACTATTATTATAATTTTTGATATAATTTACATTTAAAAAGAAAATTAATTATTCTTCTTTCAAATAGCTCTCAAGAGAAGAAATTTAAGATATATATTAAAAACATACTAAATATACATCACTTTATACTAATTTCTCGTGTTTCTGTATAAAAATAACATTTTGTTCAAAACATGTCTCTTTAAATTTTCAGAAATATCCCAAAAAAATTATTATCATTTTATATTTCTTAATTGCAGGCTGTACATTGATTGGAAATTTCTAAGTATCAGGTATGTGCAAAAGTTATATCTGTTTTGGGGACTCAAAATCCATTTTGAACTGACGTCGCGCATGACTTTTTGATAAAGAGAACCAATTTGCAATGAAGTGTACAGATTCTTAGTAAATAAATCCCCAATGCGTTCAATAGTACAGTACACGTAGGATGATGAAATAAAGTAAGCGTTAAATTTACAGTGAATGGTGTAACGTGGCGTGTTGTTGCGAGAGATATTGCTTGTTGTAAATGGAACATTTTATTCGTTGTATATCATAGTAAATATCAAGTTTATAGAAAGGGGGACAGAGAGAGCTTATCTTTTTCAAAGATTTTGGAAATACAGAGAAGGAAACTAAAGCTGGCAGGGCAAGCTAAGTGTAGATTTTCCCTTCATTCTTTGAAGAAGGGAATGTTGGTCAAGACATAAAAACAACTAAATTTTAATCACGTTATAATTAGCCAAATAGTTCAACATTCACGAGTGAATAACCTTAAAAACAATTAAAGCATTGGGTTTTATTAAAAAAGTTTGGATCATTGCGTTCCAAATCAGGTTACAGATGTCCACTGCCAAATCATAGTTGCTTCCTTTGTTCCCCTGCTTTTCCGCGTCGAGCCCTTCTTGAAATGGATTATGACAGGAAAGAAGAAATGGGTTATGTGAATAATTTTTTAAGGAGGGACGCCCTTTGTTTTGAACCCCTAGCTTCAACGCTGAAATAAAATCTTAATTCCAAGAATGGTTAGTAAAGCATGGGGTAAAATGTGGAGGAAATAATTCTATTCAAATTTTCGTCACTTAACCAAACATTTAATGTACCTACTATTGTCTTCAATCAGACAGACTACAGTTCTCACCGGTCGCAGAGGGATTCAGCCTCCTCAAATCGACCTAGCATTATATCATCTTCTGATAACTGGAGATCTTTTGTCATCACATGTCAAAAATAATAGGATTTGCTTAAAAATCTTTATCCTACTATATCTGTTTTCCATACTTGGTGCCTACAGAATTACTCATTACTTGTACGATAAATAATCACTTAGTCCAGAAGTGGATTATTATTTTGGCTCAAAGGCCATATTTTGAAAGCTAGGAATATCGAAGAGTCGACCTTTTTAAAATGACTGCATACATTATTTAGCTTTGTATCTCAGAAATGGTATATAAATTCTGCCATTTGATAAATAAATATCAGTTCAATAAAATAGTGGCAGATTTATTAAGTTTATTTAGTGTGCTAGTGTGTTATATCATCTACAGCTAAAAAAAAACATTTGATTATAGCATCGGCGTAATCAAATGAACCTTACAACATATTACCACATTTTTTTAAAATCAGGAGTGAGATTGCTTTTTGAAATTCTAATCACAACCTACATGTTTTTTGTTGGTCAGCTTGCATCTCTATTTACTCTTGTTCATTTTCATATAAGAAAAACTTTGTTCACAAATATACACTGCTAGCAATTAAAATTGCTCACCAGGAAGAAATGATCTAACTAGCGTCGAAATCGCATGAAAGGAAACATTGCATAAAAGAGAATAGTAGTGTATTTATCATTCTGAAAGCGCTTTGTGAGGTCGGAGTTTGCTCAGATTATCGATATATGCCTTGAATAACAAGATTAAATGCTTAAAAGCAAATCTCAATATTTGATAGAGGCAGAATCATTGTCTTTCGAGAGTGTGGATTATCGCTCCGTGATATAGCCCGTCGCAATGAATAAATTCGAACCAATGCCATATTAATATGGAATCAATGGGTTGCTGAGGGTCATACTGAAAGGCATGCGTGATCTTCACGCCCTTCCATGACTAGCTTCCAAGAGAACAGGTGTATTCTGAGGTTGTCCTGCAAAACTATACAAAACTATACATCATGCATCTTTAGTCAGGAAATTGAAATATATGCAGTATGCTTAATATCCACTCGTATGGTTTGATGACTTTTGCAACAGCGTGAGATATCAGCCCAGCACCCATTACTTCGGCCTCTCTTGACAATCCAACACAAAGAAAGACAGCAACCCTGGTGCACGGAATGATAAATCTGGATATAGATGGGGCACAAAGTTGTCGTTTCAGACGAGTCCCGGTTCGGCATGCAGTATTCTTATGGCCGAGAATACCGCTCGTCACTTGCTTGCATTCGATTTCGGCATAGGAGTGTGCCCTGTATCTGGTGTGAGAGTTTGTTTAGCCATTGGGTACACGACAGACATATCTCTATTTCGGATCGACAGTATATTGAACGCATATGGGTACATTTCTGACATCTTACGTCTTGTGGAAATGCCCTATCTTCGAAACCTGTCAAACGTCATCTTCGAACAAAATAATACAAGACCACATGTTCCACGTCGTGTTCTCAGCTTCATCGATGCCAGGGGTATTCGATTGTTACCCTGGTCTGCAAACCGGGCACACCTGGCAAACACCTGTTCTTTGTTTGCTAAGATACTGGTCTGCCACCCCTCCTCAGCTAATACGGTTGATGAAGCCTGACTTAGAAATGAAGCAGCATGAAATGAGTTATCAGTTTCTGTCATCCAACTCCCTTAGACTTCATACCTTACCGGGTAAGAGCTATTTTATCTTCTAGGGGTTGTAGCTATTTCTATTAATTTATCATCCCTATAAACCCCAACTGCTTGCAATTTTAATTATTTAGTCTTCATGCCATACTGTTTACACAGAGAATTTATCTTTTTTTTTTGTATTTGCTTCCATTCATAGTGTTGCAATTTGAATGACCAGCAGTGTATGTCGAGCCAAATATAAATAACAATTTGCAGCAAATTTATTCATACATTGTAATCTTTCACCAGACAAAGATTTAATGTCAGGCAGTATGATAACATTAAACTCTTCCTTTACACTGTGACATGACTAAGTAAAAAAAAAGTTTCGACTGCAGTTCCTTAAGTGCTGTGTCAATATCATAAATAACGGGATAAGAGAGCAAATTGAATTTAGACTACTTAGGCAATTTTCTTGAAATCGTGAAAGTTTTTAGAGACCTCGCCCTCAAACTCTTCTGAATATCTGTAATCTTAGCAGAAACACGTTCAAGAATTTCGTTTTTCTAAAAAAGGAACTCTGTTTTCTTAATAGTGGATACTATCGAATATTTATAAAGAAATATAGGTTCAAATACTGATTTTCTGGCTGTCTTGGTGTACTGCAGAAAAACTCTCTGTGATCGCATATGACCTTCATACCGCTGTTTGCTCACCCCTGACAACCAAAAGCTTCCAATGATTTTTATTATAAAACAGCTCCGAACTAACATTTTCCCCACTTCAAATCTAAGGAATTCTTCATCGTTACAAAACTATTTAGCAATTACCGAATTGTATATTTAAGTTTCTTAAATAAAAGAGAAAACTTAATCAAAGCCTATATTCTTTTAATATATGTTTAAAAGTGAGATTTATAAGTGGTAAGATAAATTAGCACTTCCAAAATTAACACAAAATCAATAACTCGGTTTAAAAAAATTTTAACTCACATTTTGAAGCATAGTTTATTTATTGACGTAACATGATCACCAAGGCGTTGAAGAAATTAACCCAAACATTTGCAAAGCAAATAAAAATGTAATAAGAATTTTCATTTGATATTTATCTAGAAAGAATTTATAGCAGACATTTTATTGTTTCAGTTACATCTAAGCAATAATTTATTTCAAATCAAATGTATTTGCTAATAAAAATAACAAAATATCTTCAAAAATTTCTTTATTTCGACTCTTGCTTTGTTTAATTTTAGACTCACACCAAGTTTCATTTTATTTTTCATTTGAATATCAAAATGTTTCACACGTCACATTTAAGTATTCTACTAGAAGCTGCATCATAGCTAATTAAAGAGTTCGTTGCCTTCTGCTTTTTAAAAACATATATGGAATAAATATTGATATAATCCAACAACGTATGAGAATTTCAATATTAAAACGATTGTTGTTGCAGAGCCATATCAATTACAATTTATCCTGCTTTTCTTTAATTCCTAAAAATTTTCTCTTTTATTTTATCATTTATCTTTTACTTTTGTTCCTAAATCATCTCCATTTTTGCAGCTGGATTTCTTAACTACTCAATGACTAGTCGAGCTTCTCACCTAAACTTGAATGAAAGAAAAATAACTGACCTCTGCCAGCCAATCACAGAAGCTGCACTCGATAACACACACGCACACAGCTGGCTCATTTTAACTTTTTGCGTCTAAAAAGTTTTTCTCTCTCTAACTCGGACTCCTTTGCTGCAACCGGATTGGTTAGGCATCTCCCTGCCCACTTTCATCACGAAAACATTTTCTAAGTCAAGATTTTTTAATATATTCATGACTTTAATGTATGATCGTTATTTTAAATCAAAATTATTTTAGATCAAAATAATTATTTCTTAATATTAATATACATTAGTTATATTTTAAATACTTTTTTATTAAAAAAGGGTAATATTGAAAGTGTTTTAATGTCATCTTAAACGTCATGAAAGGAGATGAAAGTTCGGAAGAACTAAGTGTTCCCACCCCATTAAACTACAAAGCGATTGTTATGAATCAAAAATTAATATGTAATTTGGAATTCAATTTTGAAAGCATTTTACTATTTTGGGGAGTTAAATTTTAACTAATCACTGAATTTTAAGAAAAATTTCCGATTGTAAGGGCATAGTGAATTTAGGAAGTACATATATTCCTGTATTTAATATGTTTTATTTTCTTATCACTATTTAGATGTCTTATAACTTCACTACACATCTTTAGTATGATATATACCTATTTTATCATAACTAGTATACTTTTAAAATAGTAGTCTACATTTACTCTATTACTGTCCAGAAATAAGCAGGTTTTCTGAAATAGCCTTGCCTTGTATGCAATTGGCTTTCCATTTTTGAATGGTTAATACATCGATGGCGGGTAAATCTTCTCTTATCCTTCAAATCAGCAGACCGAGACGTTGAAACACGCCCTCGTGGACTCATCCAGTGGCATGATTGATACGTCGAATGGAAATGTCCTTTCAACTGGATCTCTTGAATAAAATATATAACATTGGCATATTTCAATTTCATTCCTTTTTCCTCCATAGGCTTTTCCCCGGGCAAGATGAGATGAATATACTACAAACGTATTACGAAGAGATTTAAAATAGGGTATTCATCTCTTGTAATGGATAGAAAATTTAACATTGGGGTACAAAGTCCTCCCAAGATGTTTGTACAAGCGGAAACGAATCTTTATAGAACTTCAAAATGTACATATGATTTTGGGTAAAATGTTTTAGTGTGTAAAAGAGAAAAGAACTATATATTTTTTTATTTATTTTTAATGCGTTTGCATCCGCAATCTATAAAAGTTTTTTAAGAATAAACAGAAGAATATTGATTGTTGTGCTGTGGAGGTGTTCTGTACAAATGTATATTTATATTATATATATGAATAAAGCAGTTAAATTATGTTTAAATATTAAGACATCGAAAACGTATATATATTTTTAAAAAAGAATTGATCAAAAACACCTCGCAGTTTATTTCAATTTATAGCTTCTCCCTATTTATAAACTCAAATTAATATGCACTTAGAAAAATATTTATTTCAACCAACTTTCGCCGAGTAAGAAAGCGTGCTTATGCAAATGAAGTATATTATATAAATTCTGTATTCGCGTGTTTGAGGAGTTAGCAAAGAGTTGGCAAGTGAGTTGGCGAGTTAGTTTGTTAGTTGAAGATTGAAGGATCGTGGAATTATTAAGAGATTTTGGAGTTTGTCCATGAAAAGGATTACGTAAATTGGACCCAACGACAGTGATTAAATCCAGATAAAGATCTTCTGCAAGATTCAAGTGTAGAATCTGCTTCATAAAAGTACAGGTATCGTGAACCTTGTTTAATCAGAAGTTAGCTTATTAGTGTGCGACATAGTTATGTATATATGTATATATGTACATATGTATATTGAGCGTGTTTAAGCTATCGTGGATTCAGTTGAGGGTCCATAGTATTATCCCCGTATTATTGAATCTCACTTCCACGCTCAACTATCTGATCAGTTATCTTAATTAGATTGTTATTGTGTCTGATTGATCTTTTGGTGTCAATAAATTAATTGGATTGAAAAATGTCTAGTGATTATTCAGTTTCTCCCACACACCTAGCCGGGTCTGCGGGTAGACAAGTGGTTTCAGATGGAAGCAGGATCCATCCGACATTACAAACTTTCCGAAATACTTGCAGGAAAAAAAAATTCATAAATATCTTTTTGACAAATTTTTTACTCATAATATATAATTATAACTATATTTGATAATTAGAAATAAAAACATAATTTCTCAAGTACTCTTATGATATTACAGAGGACCTCAGAATGTTAAAAGAAAAAGTTCGAATTATGAAAATTTATTTTTAATCAATATCAGCTTTCAGAGCTATCAATCAACGAAACTTTTTCAAGAGTTTTCTTTCCATTTGCTTTCTTTTTCGCTTGATTTTCCATTTAAATAAGAGTAATTATATAATCCAAAATTCATTCACTAGAGTCATTATTTTCACTAAGACTATTCTTTGGAATAATATAATATGCCGCTATTGCGCATCCAATCAATTTCGTCATGTAGTCAAAATTTTTACTCTTTTTAAATCAAAGAATATATTTTATTAATACGTGAAAATACTGTTTTCAAAACGTAACTAACTGTATTGCTACATTTTATTTTATTGCAATTTCACCTTCAAATGTAGCAAGGCTTGCTTTACGCAGAAGTAAAAGAAAATCTACATACCACACACACACACACACATAAAATCCGACGTGTAACGTGCAACGCCCTATAACGCGCACTTATACTTTCAAGCTGCATTTTTTAATTTTAGGTATATTCGCCGAACAAGCGCACACTTTTTCCTACGAAGAAACTTGAAATATAAGTATGTATTTGCTCTTATGTTTGGAAGTTTATTATTTAAGGAATTGTTCCAAGCTTTAAAAAAATTGTATACTTCTAGAACAACAAACCTTTAAGTTCATAAGGAATGTCCTTTCTTTTAAAGAAACAGTACTTCCATATATGTAGAAGTCTAATTCTTTTCTCTATATATAAATTGTTCTTTATTTTTAATTATATCATTTTTATACCCGGCGTATAACGCGCTGCCGTAAATTTTGATCTTATGTTTTGCGTTAAAAGTGCGCCGAATTTTACGGTAATTGTGACCACTTCAGCAAATTATTATTTGATTATTCAATAATAATCCAAAGAAACACAATCAATTTCGATCATAAGTATGATTTCGAAACAATCTCTATATACCGAATTTATTCGTATCTAACCGTGCCATGGTTTCTAAGCCACTCCCCGACTTCTCAACGAATTTTTGTGAAAAATTAAAAATAGTTAAAAATCGTTTATCGATATCCAAATTTTACGAAAATAAATAAATTTAAAATAAAAACTAATAAGAAGTGAAAAATAAGTTATTTTACCAATATTATAAACTTTCAAATGCATATGTGGCCATCTAATTGCTGTAATTGCCCCATCCAAAGAATTTTTGTCCTTCGATTCAAAGCCGCGATTATTAGTAGCTTTTACATTGGGGGAAAAACGTGCGGCTTAGATTCGAGTTAATACGGTATTAATGAGCAAAGTTCCAAAATTGGTGGAATATCGTAAATACTTTTTTAAATTACAGGACTTCCAACTAGTTGCAAAACATGTAAAGCAAAGTTTAATAAATTGATATAATTATAAAACAAATATGAGAAATTTATATCTGAAAATTTTTAACATACACTAAAGTTTCGCTGATTAAAATAGGAATTTGTGTTTTAACTTAGCATTAGGAAAGAAAAATATCGGTTACATCTCCAGCTACAGCTATTCGAAAATCTCTAATGACATTAATTAATTCACAGCAGAAGGAACCTGAGATATTTCTTGTCAAAAATATTCAATATTAAATCCCAATACCCACAAATACTTTCAGTAGTAAAAAATATATACTTATATTAAATGCAAACTTCACGAATCAAAAGTAAAGAATTCCTGATCATCCATATTCTGCATGCCTTCGATAATCGAAAAGAATGCTCGACTAAAGGGGAAAATCTGTTCTCCCTTTTCCTGTTCTTTCCCCTATTGATTAACCGAGTAGGGAAAAATAAAAAAAAGTATAAAGTTACGTGAAACACAATGATATCTAGGGAGCTCAGCTGTAATAAGCTATAATTAATGCTACGTTGATTAAATTATGCCCAGTAAATAACGTAGTCGGAAAACCATGTTCAGTCTTTGCATATTTCCGTCGCATTGCTTTTTATTTTAATTAGAGAACATTTGCTTTAAGTTAATGAAATAAACGCTAGTTTAGAAATCTGATGCATGTGTAAAGTTTTTCCAATTTAATAATAAAATAGAGGAAATGGCTGTTGTAAAAGTATTTAATAAAGTCTCGTGTATTGAATATTAATGATTTGCCGTCGCTGGCGCATTTAACATTTAAGCAGACAACTAATATGTATTGTAAGGTTTAAATGATTTAGGAAAATGAAAGTGGTCTGCATTTTTAGAGTCTGTTCAAAAAATGCTATATTGTAACATCTATTCATGCAGATAATTAATTCCTAAAGGTATAATTCTTTGTAAAACTTTTTTTAGAAATCTTAATTTAGTTTTCAGTTTGACTTTGCGATTAATGTTTTATTACTCAATATTCTATGTTGTTAATTTAAAAAATACACTGAAATGCATATGAAAGTTTATTTTTTTTGTATAAATGGAAAATACGCTTTGATGTGTTTATTCTTGTATATTTAATCATTGTTCGTTTTATTTTTCAAATTCAAAGAAATCTCAAAAAGTGAAGCCCTCCATATTTTATAATCTATTTCTGCTTTGAAAATTATAGTCGCAATTGATTGAATGAGTTTTTTTCGCTGCATTGGAAGCCACACGAGTTTTATTGAAATTAAGTATTATATTTCTCAATACAATTCAAGTGACGAGAATATGATCTCTGCTGATACTCTAATCAAACTTCTTCAAACCCAAACTTTTAGAATGCATTAGCGAATCATCGTCAGTAGTGTACACGAACTCAATGCTTACAAACCAAACTACAATGAACTTAAAATTTCATTGAACTCTAAACATAAATGTGTATTCAAAATCTATCATTATGATATCCTTTCAATAAATCGGTTTTTAAATATCACAAAGATAAAACAATTAAATGAATATACACGAAGGTGAGTCGAAAAATAAGTTTCCCCTGTCGATTATGGTGAGAGTTGTAAAGTAAAGTCAAAACATAGAATGACACATTAAAGATAAGACATAACTTTATTTTTCCACATAATACATTGCGCAAGTACATTAAGACATTTGGCATACCGCTTGATAAGCTTCAAAAAGCCCTTCAAGAAAAACTCAGGTCTTTGCATACGGAAGAAGCATTTAACGGCTATGAGTGAACGATGAAACAGCAAGTGAACGCACAAGATACCAATACAACATTGGGTAGAGGGCGACCGCGAACAGCACATGGATTCGGAAAAGGTGGTCTGGGCTTTTCAGATTTGGAGTTCTGTTGTTGAATGACAATGCGAGATTATACTCTATGACGACAATACAAAACCATATTGCGATTCTTGGATGGGAGTGCCTACATTATCCGCCAAACAGTCTGATATCGCACCAAGTGACTTTCTCTGCTTCTGGCCTTAATGAAAAATCTCGCTGGAAGGCGCTTTGGAAGAGTTAAACGCTACTTCCGTACGCAAAGTCTCGAGTTTTTCCAGGTGGGCTTTTTGAAGTTTATCAAGCTGTACGACAAATGTCTGAATGTACTTGATATTTATGTGGAAAATAAAGTTATGTCTTATCTTTGATGTCTCATTCTGGGCCTGGGCTTCTTAGATCTGGGGTTCTGTTGGTGGATGACAATGCGAGATTATACTCTATGACGACAATACAAAACCATATCGCAATTCTTGATTGGGAGTGCCTACATCATCTACCAAACAGTTCTGATCTCGTACCAAGTGACTTTCATCTGCTTCTGGCTTTAAAGAAGAATCTCGCTGGAAGGCGCTTTGGAAGAATCAAACAAGCCGTTAAACGCTTCTCCCGTACGCAAAGCCCCGAGTTTTTCCAGGAGGGCTTTTTGAAGCTTATCAAGTGGTACGACAAATGTCTGAATATACTTGATATTTATGTGGAAAATAAAGTTGCTTTTTGAAGCTTATCAAGTGGTACGACAAATGTCTGAATCTACTTGATATTTATGTGGAAAATAAAGTTATGTCTTATCTTTGATGCCTCATTCTATATTTTGACTTTCATACACAACTCTGACCACTGTCGACAGGAGAAACTTATTTTCCGACTTATTAAAATATTAAATATATTGTTAAATAAATTATACAAAATAGGGTTAAATTGTATTATAAATATATTTTTAAAAGTATAATAAATATATTGTTGAAAATATTATTTATATATTGTTAAATATATTATAAATAATGTTGTTATTCATTATAATGAGAGAATACACATTAAGTTATTACAGAGAATCATAAATAAACTATCACTTTTAAGGAATTACCTGAATAAAAATGTATAATATTCTTTCTCTCTTTATTATGTATATACAAAGAGGGAGAGAACACGAAAATAGAGTACCTATTTTTGAATCATACAATGATTTGAAATTTTTTTGTACAGATATTGAAATAATGTGATTAAAAGCTAAAAATGTTTTCAAGGTTTTTTTTAATATTAAATGTGAATCACACTAAATTATAGTTCAATAAACTTTTTCACATCTCAAAATTGTTAAATAACATTTTTAGTGAAATAGAAGGCATGTAGTAGCGAAATTAAAACTTTTTCTTATTTACTGAATATCATTATAATACAGCTAAAAGAGTTTAGTTATGTATTGAATATGTACTGATATTTGTTAGAAATGCAACACCACGAAGGAATCATCAGAATTAAATAAAATTTAATGCACAAACAACTTGTATTAGTACAAATAATTGACGAAATTTTCAAAGCAAAAAAAATAATATTAAGTGTCCGAAATCAGAATTTGGTGTAGCCGACAAGCGCTGTAATAAGTGCTACTATACGACATGGCATGAAGTCAAATAGATTTTGAATGTCTGCTTGTGGAAGAGAACTCCATGTTGCTTGTATGCGCAGCAAAAGTTCGTCTGTTGAAGCAGTAGGACGCGGATCACTAGCAAGACGCCGACCAACCAAATCCCACACGTGCTCAATAGGCGACATATCCGTTGAATAAGCAGGCCAAGGAAGAAATTGCATATATCGTCTGAACAAAAGTCTCGAACAGTCTTTACAACATATGGGCGTACACTATCCAGCTGAAAAATAGTTCCAGAGATGCCTTCAAGGAAGGGAACGTCTTTGGGCTGTAGCACTTCACGAACACACCTGTTGCTATCGAGATTACCCTCAAATCGTATCAAATTGGATCGTCCATGATACGAAATTGCACCCCAGACCATAACTCCTGGCGTTAGGCCACAATGTCGTTCGATAACGCACTCTGGAAGGCCGCGTTCACCGGCACAGCGTCAAACACAAATGCGGCCATCATGGTCCCACAAAGTGAAGCGTGACGCATCTGAAAAGACATTTTGGAGCCAATCAGCTTGCCAGGATCTGTGCTCATGAGCCCATTGCAGACGCAGCCGTCGATGGTTTACCGTGAGAAGGATCCTGTATAAAAGCACCTTTGCACGTAATCCACGCTGCAGCAGACGTCAACGAATTGATGAAGCCGACATTAGTACACTTGTACCAATGGACCAACGTGCTGCCAACTGCCTGGAGGAAGTGGTACGGGCAATCACCGCCATGCAAAGCAGGTGTCGATCGTCGCACCCTGACGTCACCTTCCGTCGTCCACTGTCAGTTTTTCGACTGGTTCGGTGCTCGTAAGTCTGCAGCTGCCAAACTCGCATCACTGTGGAACTATTCCGCTGCACACGAGCTCCTATTTCGTGATAGGAAATTCCTCCTTCTCGAAGGCCGATAATCTTCCCCCCGTTCAAACTCCGTGTAAGCTGTTGGAATTTCTTCTTATTTCGTCGTGGAGGCATACTCAGGTCTCACTAAACGTTCGCCACTAACAAATAACCATTAACTATTTTCATCGTACCGCTACAGATCTCTATTTATACGCTTTCAGCATCAGTTCAGAGGACGCTGCGCACGCCACGCATGCGTGGTGGCTCTGAAACTTTATTTTATTTAACATCTTATAATTGGTATTTGTTGCAAAGTTCATTTAATTCTGATGATTCCTTCACGATGTTGCATTTTTTACTAATATCAGTGTAGATATACACTGCATTTCAATAGCTGAAATTCAAGTCTTTTGACGTTCACCATGCATAAAATTAAAAGTAAAAACTACAATTTGTATGAGGGATTATAAATATATCTATGTATAAGAAGGAGAAAAGTGACTCATTTACTCACTCATAATGATATATTCGGAACTGTTTGACCCTATAGACTTGAAATTTGGTAAAGAGTGTTCATTTCATGAAGTTGAGATTCGCTAAAAAAAGGTTTTGCGAAAAACGATCCTCAAGGTTGGTTGCAAGGAATTAAATTTGGTCATAGAATAATATTCCACCTTTTGAACTACTATACATACTGATTTGAAACTTTGCAGGCATGCTCTTTTTATGGAATTTAGATCCGTTACAAAAAACTTAAAAACTAGGCCTCCGAGAAGGTTGTGAGAAGTTAATAGGGAGTTATATAAATAAAAGATAATCCCATTTGTGAACTGTTAGACCAACAGACTTAAAATTTGGTACGCATGTGCATTTAATGGAGTAGAGATATGCTACAAAAAAGGCTTTGCAAAATTAGACCTTCAGGTGTGGTTAAAGGGGCATTATAGATAAGTATTCCCGTTTTTCAATTGTTTGACCTTCAGACTAGGAATTTAGTGGACACTTACCTTTCATAGTGTAGAGATCCGTTGCAAAAGAGGTTTCGCAAATTCGAAACACAAGGGGCATTGAGAGGGCTTCAGAGACTTTATAGGGGAAAAAATTCCGTTTTGGAACTACTAAATTCACAGACTTGAAATTTGGTTGCCATATTACTTTCAAGAAGTAGAGTGAATAAGTGAGTGAACATTAAGATACTCAGCTACTCAGGGCTATTCAACTACTACGCACTATTCAGCTACTCGAGGGCTTTTGATGACGCATCTCGTGATTCTGAACTATGGTCAAGTGACGAGAACGACACCTGAGCCCCTCTCCTAACTTCCACACCACACCAACGGGAGGACGTTTGTGTCTTGATATATTTAACTTGCATCGGCCCAACTGCACGGCGGGTTTTTCGGTGATAGAAGGCTCGAACTCACGACAGATTAGCCGCGAGCACGTTGCTTTAACCGCTAGGCTACCATGGCCACTCAAGTAGTAGAAATCCCAACAACAGAAGTTTTGCCCTAAGGATGCGCGGGATTAAAGAGCACACAGATAAATATATCAGTTTTGGAATTTGATATGCATGTTTCTTTCATAGAGTAGAATTCAACCAAGAATGGGTTTTTTGCTAAAATCGACCCAATAGGGGGTTGCGAAGGGTTAAGGGCAATATAAAAAATATTCTAGTTTTGGAACTATAAAACTCACAGGCATGAAATTTGGTTGAGAAAATTACTTTTAAAGAGAAGAGATCCGCTACAAAAGAGGTTTGGCAAAAATTAACTTCTAGAGGGGGGAGTTACGAGGGGTTAAAAGGCATTACAGATAAGAAATTCCCATTTTGGAACTATTAGATTTATAACTCTGAAATTTGGTATTTATGGAGCCAATAGGTAGGTCCTTCATGGAGCAGAGTTCAACTAAAAATTGGTTTTGAAAAAAATCAACCCTAAGGAAAAGGGGGGTTGCGAGGGGTTAAGGTACGAAATAGATGAAAATTCCTGTTTTTGTACTGTTGGATCCACATACTTAAAATTTGGTAAGAGTAGAAGAATTCTGATCCGCCAGAAATGGCTTTTTTCGAAACCGACTTCTGTGGGGGAGAGGGGAATCGCTGTAGTATATGGATAAAAAAATTCCCAAATTTACAGTAATAAAAATATGTATTCATGTTTTGTTGTTGTTGAATTGAAATTCGCAAAGAACCTGTCTTGTGTAAATCGACTCTCAAAGAGGTTTATGGATCTTATTTGATTTTAAAAAAATTCCGTATTTGAATAATTAGATTTGGACGAGGTTTGATAAGCATATTTATTTTATTGTGTACAGATACATTCTGAACTGGTTTTGCGGAAATGTACTATGGGGGAAGGGATTATGAGAACGTAAAAAATAATTTTACTTCAATTTTAGAAATTATTATTTAGCAGTCATGTTCACTCTTTAAATCAAGAGGGGGGAGTTATAAGAAATATTTTCAATATAATCGAACGCTATGGGCAAGGATTTAGTTGTCAATAATCTATATTTATATATATAAACAGTATATATTCCTACAAAATCATGAAATACCTAACGAAGTGGGCATGTAACGGCTAGTGGATATATAAAAAGAAGTAAAGCAGCTCACTCACTCATCACGATATTTCAGGAAATATTAAACCTAAAGATTTCAAAATTAGCAGGCATATTCCTTTCATGCAGTAGAACGGGTTTTGCAAAAATCGGCCCCCAAGGGGTGTTGTGAAAGATTAAGGCGCGTTATAAATCAATATTCCCGTTTTTGAATTATTAGACCTACTTACTTGAAATTTGGTTAGTCTGGTTCTATTTTCATGTAAATGCCCGCTTTAAAGGGATCTTGCGAAAATAGAACCATAAGGAGAAGGGAGTTACGGGGAGTTAGAGATAAATATATTTCCGTTTTTTATCCATTCGACCTATAGATTTGAAATTTGATAGAGAGGTTCTTTTCATGAAGTAAATATCCGCTACAAAAGGGGTTTACGAAAATCGAACCCTAAAATGGTAGTAAGGGGTTAAGGTAAGTTGGAAATATATCCCCGTTTTGTAACTATGAAACCTACAGACTTAAAATTTTGCAAGCGTTTTCCTTTCGTTGACTAGAGTTATTTTATGAACGGGTTTTAATAAAACCGTCACCCAAAAGGAGAGGTTAAGACCAGCAAAGGGGTGTTATAGATAAATATTTCTGTTTTTGAACTGTTAGACGCATATAATAAAAATTAGAAAAGCATGTTTAGTTTTTAGTATAGAGATCCGCTAAGAACAAATTTTACTAAACCAAATCCTATGCGGGTATTAGAGAATTATCGGGTTGCATTGATCAAAAACGTATTCCCGTTTTCGAACTACTATACCTACAAAAATGAAATTTAGTATGCATGTTCCGTTTGTTGAACCGAAATCCGCTGGTACGGGTCTTACGGAAATAGACTCTCAAACGGTGTTACCAGGCTTATTGAAAAAGAAAAATTCGTTTTTTGACTATTAGATTTAGATTTTAAAATTGGAACAGAATGTTTATTTTGTTGAGAAAAGATCCACCGAAAATGTCTGTTTAAGATATTGATATTTAGAAGTCATATCCTTTATTTTTAAATCAAGAGATGAGAACTATAAAAGTGTTTTTCAATACAACCGAACGCTTAGGACTTAGATATCAATAATTTATGTATATAGATGTAGAGAGTATATATTCATACAACATTAGGAAATACCCGGCGAAGTGGGTGGGTAACGGATAGTAGTTTCAATAAAACTTTCAGACAATTATACCCACCATACTTTCTTAAGAAATTTTGTAATTCATATAGTAGTCAAAGTAAACTACAAGAATTCACATTTGCAAGTGTGAAGATTTTTTTTTATGCATGTTGATATTCAAGTGTTGATACTAAGACATTGTTGGCAGGAAATGAGATGTTTACTCGATTCTTTAAGATGGAGAAAAATCAGTTTTTTGGGAATGATGTTATCTTAACAAAGTAATGCTTCTTTTGGTAAAACGCTGTTCATAAGGTTTCCCATTTTGTAGTAGGATGCGTCTCGTATATCCATTTGAATTTGAAAGATCTACTCAAGAAACCCTATTACTGGCCTCTCACGAGAAAAATTGCAACACAATATCCCTTTCTATATCTTTCATCCAGAAAGAGGGGGAACACTACTGAGTCTCAATTCATTGCGTTTCTCGTTTATTAACGGTACGTCTAGGATCTGTGATCCATATCTTGATGATTTGGAGTGAATGAAATGACTCGAGAACTAATTCCAAAGGAGCATCTTTGGGTCACCTTCGAAATGTAGTTGGGGACCTTATATTCTACTCCAAGGTCAGCAAATAAGTTAGAGCAAGGTTTACAGTATGTACGTGATTTCAATCTCAATCCAATATACTACAACTTAATTGATAGTGTGGAATCTCGATTCCATCCAAAGTAAGGAAGGAGCATATCGAAACCCATTTACTTAATGTTTCAGAAAAATATCTGTTTATTTGTTAATCAAACAGAAGATTCTTGAAAACATGTAATTATTTATTTCTTGCGCTGGGCATTAAAATTATGGTAAATGTGCAAAATAACTGAAATAGAATTCTCATGAAGCATTTTTCATGATTTTTTGACAAATTGTTTTCAAAGTTTATAGAAGGAATGCATCTATTTTTAATTTTTAATCCAAATATATATAAATAACATAACTTGGAGTACTTTTAAGCCACCATGTTTGTGATTGACAGGAATAATAAAATTGAAACCTTTTATCCGATGATAGTTCTTTCCAAGGATTCAGCAAATCGTTTTATACCCCCCTGTAATCACTAGAGAAGTTATATATATATATATATAATCTGCGGATTTCAAATTTCTCAAAAGTACCTAAATACACATTTCGATTGAAAAAGAATCCGTATATTTAATTGTTTTGAAATCTCTGTCTGAGGAAATGTGCTGTGAAACTCAGAAATATTTTAATAAGTGAACCCTAAGAGTAAGGAATAATGTATTCATTTTTAATAATAATGTAGATATAAAAGTAAAATCGTAATCATCCTCAAATATTTAATATGTGTTTTAGAAAATTAAGGAATACTACTATAGTCTAATAAATTAATGCAATGAGAATTTTCAAATATTTTAAAGCTCAAGATTAGTCTAACAGTAAGAGTATACACAAAAACAATATCAGCTTTGCAGCCATGTTAACTCTAACGTAGCAAAATTAAAGAAATTTATTTAGCTTGGTGTCATTTTAGACAATTTGGCATAGGAAATTGTTTTTTTTTATCAATTAACCTTCAAATAAGATACGAGGAAAATTCAGTATGTACTTGAATCTACTTTCTTTTGAGTAAAATTTGATTCCTATATTCTTATTTTATGACTAATTATCTCAGAAACGTGATCGAATTCCATGAAAAATGTTGAAAATCCAATTAGAATTATAACTAAAACTCGTAATATAATTTAACAGGTTTAGAAGAATGATTACTAATGCTTCTTAGTTGTAAAAAAGTTTCATTTCTCTACATTTACACATTGTTACTTTTCTTGGTATATATATAATGGCTATTTATTGTTAAAATATACTACCTGTGATGATATATTAGTTCAGCTGAATAATGAAGCTAATTACAAATCTTGTAGCTAAAATGTAATTAAAAATATGACTTATGGCGTGCACTATTTTAGCGTCTAACAAAGTGCAATTACATTTTTCAACAAATGTTTACATTAAGTTTTAACGTTTACATTAAATTTTAAATGTTAAAATTTTCATATAAAGTGCTAGCATGAACATAAAATGTAAAGTATCAATGTTTAACTAGTTTAAAATTAGATCAAACTAAATAAATTAGCACTTTAGTAATACATCGATAAATGGAATAAACTGTTCCATAATTAGTTAAATGAAATTTGGCTGAAGTTAGAAATCTCAGCAGTAAAGGAAAACTAAGTTATTTCTTATTTGTTACTCAGAATAAATAATGAGAAGTTACTAAATACAAGACAAACCTTAAACAGGGGGGGGGGGCTATTTATAACTACCTTTAGCAAGTGAGGACGATTATGTTTCTTTCACTAATTCAATCTTTCCCGCTAGTATTAATATATTGAATAATTATTAAAAAAGAAATTAAATTATTACTCGCGAGAAAATGGAATAAGCAGTACATACATCTTACATTCAATTAAATATTTGGTAACAATATTATCATTTTTTTTATTCAATGCGCGTTCATATCTTCAGTTAAGCCATCTAAATTAAATTTACTATGATTTTTATTCTATGAAACTAATTAAATAAATTAAGATGGCTAAATACAATCACTATCAGAATTTATCTTAATTAAACCACTAATGGATGAAATACAATTAAAATGATTAATTAGTTAATAATTCCAGTAATTCGTAGCAGCATGTGTATTCTTCTAGAAGTGAAGTATGTTTCAAAATTAACTTCATCTGCTGAACATAATTAATTTCGCTGATAAAATCTTTTTGTTGTTCTGCTTACTTAAAGAAATTACACGCTTGGTTATTTTTGCCCGCATTAAATCTTTAAGCAAATATCATTATTTCCTTAAACTGACTTTGCTCATTAAATAACTTTCTTTAGTTGACCATTCGGAAACATTATCTATTAAACTAAAAAAAAAGGTAAGAAAAGAGAGCTCACATAAAAAAGTTATTAGCCGGGGATAAAACCTATGAGATATTTTGTCCCTTTTCTATTCCAGCTGCAAGAAAAGGATCCATTAGAGGCTAGCTGCTGCGGGATGAATCCTTTGGAGTGGAAGCCCCTTTTAGCCACGTGACAAACTTTAACAAGCTCTCCATGCACCCGATACCGTTGTTCGCCGGGGAGAAGGTGATTGTTCGGTTTTGCTTTTTCCTTCGCCGCCCTAGCACACAGGGGCGGAGGATTGAGCTGCATCCCAAGGGCTATTAAGTGGAGCGACGAAAACTCTAGGGGGTCGTCCGGAAAACTACAGGTTATTGCCTTGTTGGGACAGAGATATCCGGGCAGAATTTATTCAATTCTTGGAAGCATTTGGGAAGGAATTTAAGAAACAAAGATGTGCCCAGTGGAAATGTTTTCGTTCAATCCCAGTGACAGTAATTGTGGAGAAAAAGGGTTTTATCACGTCAGTTTGTTTCAGTGTTTTTTTTTCCTCGTCTTAAATATAGCTTTATCGATGTCTTTTTATAAACAAGGACATATATTTAAAATATTATTTTCGAATTGTTTCATATTTTTTAAAACTTAAATGATGTATGAAACGTAATTATTTTATTAGCTATTATTGTCCTTTTTTTAAATATTGTGTTTCGCTCAATCGATTATATGTCTTCCAATGAATCCAAAATTAGTTTCCTGATTTCCATTATATAAACATGTTAAGGAAGTAAATGAAAAGTAATTTATAATTTAATGTACGGCAAGTTCTTTATGGGATCGCATGGCGAAATTGAACTTGTGAATGTTGTTATATTTCATGTAGTAAAAAAATTCATCATTTTTTTTATCATAGATGAAGTAGATTTATTTTTAAGAAGCATGACAGAACTGCCCTTTAACTAATTTTCTACACTCGAATTAATTTAGTCGCAACAGATTTTTTTTCCTCCCAGTTTTGTTGTTTAATTGTTATATCTGTTTTTATGCTATTTATCATTTAGGGCTTAGTTTTGTTGCGCATTACAAGCTTAAAATTCGTAAATTACTGAGTTAAATATTTAAAAAAAGATCTTTAGCTCTTGATCTATCTTATGTGAGGTGTCAGGTTTTGAACAAATTCTGGAAATATTTAAGATAGTTAAAAATAAGGAAATATTTTTAAAAAGTAATTACTGGAACATAATTTTGACAAAAGCTATTAATTAATTATTATAATATGTTCAGAGTTTATATAACTACATACTTGTATTATGGATAGTATGACTTAATTTATGCCTATGTGTCTAAATGAATTCAAAGCTAAATTATTTAAAAAGAGAACTTTTTCATAATTTCAAAAATTTTACAATTTTTTGCATAAGCTCAGCTGTTTGATTTCTTTTATATTTACGATGCATAAATATTTATTAATTTACAAAAAATAATTTATTTATAAATATTACAACATTAACTTAGAATATTACATTAATAATGTTTATGCTATATTTGGTTTTAGAAACTAAAACTTTATGAGATATATATGATAAGTTAAGAATATCTCCGATTGTTTTTTATTATATAAAAAAAACATCTAATTTGAATTAAAAGAATTCTAATTGAATACAAAAAAAAACTATTGCCCTTGACTTAAATATAAAATATTTAAGTCAAGGGCAAACAATAATATGTGTTACTTAAAATGTTATATACAATACTATGTGTACTTAATATGTTATATTGCATACCTATGTATATTCAATTTTGTAAGCTAAGCATAATATTAAGTCTTATTGTTTAATATGACACCCAGAGAAAATTAATAATACTTTATTCAATAAGTTGCTTTTTGTAATTGAATAATCTGCTGTCTTGGCATATATTAAATTGTTAAGGAATGATATTATGCGAGTCTAAAGAAACTTTAACTGAAAGCCAGGATCATTGAGACAAACTTGAAGGGGAGGTAGAGGATATCTCAAGGATTTAGATTTGCATAGAAACCCTTGTTCGGAAACATTTTCATTAGGAGCTAGGTGGCGTTGTTCACAAGAGTATTTAAAGAAACATACTTTCATCATCATAGTCATTAGAGCTGTCATCACCCGCAGAGGAGTATGGAACGTTATACAAACACTGAGTTGGCAGATATGCTTCTACATTATGGATTGGCAGAAATAAATGCACGAGCATAAGTAAGATCGTATAGCGAAAGGTACCCACAAAAAATGCACTGGACCACTAGATGCATTCTAACTTGCATCACAATTTGTGGGAATATGGACCATTACGAAGTAACAAGCATAGTGAAGGCGAGCCACGAGTGACTCGAACTTCCAACATAGTACTCGGTCTCCTTCCAACGGTCTCCAACACATTTGTTCCATGCATGGAACAAACTGTGTTGAATACCGTAACCTGTCGTTATGTGTGGCCAGCTATCACTGTGCCTATTACCATTCAATGATCCATATTCGTACAAATTAGCAAACATCCGGCAATTTAGTGCATCTCTCTGTGCGTACCTTTCACGATACAATCTTTCTGATGTCCGTGCATTTTTTCCGTCAGTATGTAAATCAAGAGCATGTTTGCCAGTTCATTGTTTGTAAAACGCTCCATCTACTCCTCTACGTGGGTGGTGACAGCTCAAATGACTGCGGTAATGCATGTCTGTTTCCTTAAATGATCTTGTGAACAACGCCACTTAGAGTCAAATGAATGGATTGCCAAGAAAATCTTATCCTTTTCGTGTCCTCTACCTCCCTTTAAAGTTTGTCCCAATGGTCCTGGAATATCCTGTATTGGCAGAAATTTAGATAAAAAAAGGCAGATTCACACACCTACAATACTTCATGTAACTCCTTATAATACACCGTGTACCGACCGAAAATTCATATACCGTATTTATTCGAATCTAAGCCACCATCAATTTCAAGTCAACCCCTAATTCTCTGCACGTTTTAAGGGGTGGGGGAATATGTGAAAATGTGTAAATATCATTATCTGATACTAAAGAAATTTTTTAAAAATATGTTATAATAAATAAAATAAAAGAAGTTTATAATTCATTTATTTTACCAGCATAAAGTACTTTCAAATACGTACATTAAAGTATAATTATTTCAACTGGCAGTATCATGCTTCGAAAATTATTTGTCACTCCCACTACCACAGGTAACTTCGGAAATGATACCGGCGTCACCATATTCCCACACGTTGTCGTCCTCCGTACCATCCAGTGCATTTGTTCTGCAACACTTTTTTAAGATTGCATTATAGAAGAATTTAAAAGAATTGTTAAAGACTGTTGAGTATTTGCAAGGAATTATTATATTATTTGTATAAGTTATCAACGTATAATTTTTCATCGGTGTTAAATTTTCAGTGGTCGCTGCTGTTTCCGTTTTTCTCTGCGCTTTACATTGCCCCCCCCCTTTTCATACTTGCGTCATAGTGAACTCATCTTGATACTATTACCAATATATTTGATGTTCAGATGATTAAAAGAAAGTATATACAAAAAATTCCCTAAATACGATCAGACAAAGATATTTAGGATTGTCTAAATACTAGACATAAACTGCGGAAGGGATAAGTTTACGATGCAAGTAGCCAGAAAAGACGGATACATTTTTCCTTTTGAAAGGGATGGAAACTCAATTTCCCCCCTCCCAAGATATATTTATCTTCGATTTTAAGTCGCACCCATTTTTCAGTAACATTAACTCCGGAAAAATAATGCTACTTGGATTCGAGTAATACTGTAATTAATCTACTTAGGAATAATCCAAGTTTATTAAACTTTCCATAAAATTATAAACAACTAAACAAATATTCGGAATGTTTTGATTAATTTTAGTTTTCTAATAAACTGCGATTGTTTGAAATTAATCATCATTTTTAAAGTGCAATCTACGTAAATATAAGTTTTAAGGTTTAATTTAGAGATAAAAATTTGTCTTCGTTCTTGGAATGATGACTAGTACTAAAATATTCTGTCTCGTTAATGAAACTGTAATGCAACTAATCATGTTTGCGATTTCGTATTGAAGCTGACACTTGAAAAAATAGTCAAAGTTATATTTAAAAAGAAACAAATCACTCGGTGATTATTGTCTGGAATTTTTCCCAGGAATGATGATAATTATCGAACAAAAGAACACCAAAAAAAAAGCTCTAATGTACGAATGTTATCTCAACGGGTTAATATACATTTAGTTCAGAAAATATACAAATAAAAGAAACATGCCGTTAGATTTCTCACCATCTAAGAAATAAAGTTGGTGCGAGACGTATTCAACAAGTTCTTCGTGAAACCGGACATCTATTAATTTGACAAAAAAAGCAACGCAACATTTTGACTTAAAGCACAAACAAGTTAGTCTGGAATTCTTCCAGGAAAACATTGAGAAGTTTCGTTAGTACTTTAAAATATATTTGGCTAGTTAAATTTTCATTTTTTCTTGATTGCACTCGTTATGATTTATTATTATTATTATTATTTTGGATTAAAATTATAGTGATGAGAAAAAGTACAGCTTTGACGAAAAACAGCAATTATTGGTAAGATTTCAAAAAAGATACACAATATGTCTTAGCCAAAGGAGTTACGGCAGCGTTTCTCAAATTGTGGGGCGCGCCCCCTTAGAGGGGCGTGATAGTCCTACCAGGGAGGCGCGAGAATATCAAAAGTCGAATTTACCGAAAGGAAACAAAACAAAATACATTCTTACATAATAAAAAATAAAATACATATTTGCACTGATATAATATACTTATAAATGTATCAGTACAGAACAATGTATTTCATTAATTCATCAATACTAAGATAAGAACAAGCTTAATAATTAATAGAGATCCCATTTGGGCTAGTCATATAAAAGATTTAATATTTTTGATAATCTATATGGTTCATAATTAAAGACGTATTGTAGCTTTAGCGTCAAAGTACATTATTATTGAATTCAATACATTATTACTGTATGGAGGGGGTCGCGTTGAAAATTATGATTGAAAATTGGGTCGCAAATATTAAAAGTTTGAGAACCACTGAGTTAAGGAGGAAAATGGCTCATTGTGAAGCTTGTAATATGAACTGAATGGAAGTCCATAAAGGCTTTTCTATCATCGAAGATAACTTATATTGATTGTGTAATAACTTAAGAGAATACATTTCTCTCATTTGTTCTTCCTGCATGCAAAATAAACTGTTCCTTTAAAATGATTCAATATTTCTATATATATTAACCTTTAAGGAAAACTAAATACTTATTGAAAGCGTGTAAAATCACCCTTTTGCAATGACCATCGGATATGACTGAAAGAAAACAGGCGAATCATATTTTCAGAATCACTATGAGAATTAGTTCTCCAATAACAAGTAGTATAACATCAGTAAAGGCTTAAATGTCTATATTGAGTGTTTATGTATAAGACTGAGTGTCCCACCTCTAACAATAAAGTAGCTTAAATTCGCAAGATTGCTATGAGCAATCGTATTTTTGAGATTTTAAGGAAATGATAAGAGTAAATTCATTATTAAAAAATATTTTTACCGATTTACATTCACTTCATTTCGAGTAAATAGTTTAAATTGTTTAATATTCTATAATTATTCGGAGCACTAAAAATGCTATTTTATAACATCTCAGTTTTTGAGTCAAAGCAAATTTTATATTGCTATACATAAATTATATTGCCTTTTTTCAATTTTATTTCTTATATGAAGCAATATTACTTGAAATATATTAGAAGTACCTTAAAATATTAAAAAGCGGCAATTTTATATTTAATTAAATCTCTGTATAGAACTGCATATAGCGTTGCGTGATATTTGAAAATAAATACTCTTTTATTTCATTAATGCAATACGTAGTACATTATTTGAATTTTATGACACTATTTCAGCATCGGAATGAATGTTTATTTTTATTAAGTTCTTTGTTGCATAAAAAGTTATTTTTTTATTTGTGAAGAGCTCAAGGCCGCTTACTTTTAATCGGCTCAAATGTCTGCGTTACATAACCATTAGTTTCACAATTTTGAACTACAATTATTGATTAAATGTGTTACTCAAATAAAGAAATTGGCACTTGAGATGGTACTTCCCTTCTGCAATATGAACAGTGATAAATTTTGCATTTTTCAAGCGTTAATGCATGCTGATTTTACCTTGTGTCATTGAGATCAAACTGAAGCAAAGAAAATTACGAAAAAAGAAAATCAGCGGCATTCGTGGTTTTCGGGTAATCACAGTCAGCAAATTCAAAATTGAATCTCGAATTCATTAAGAGACATGTATTGTGGGCTAATGTTGCTACACGTTGACAGAAGTTGAGGTTAAAAGTACAAATGTCGTATAACATCGACATAAAGAGAATAAAAATGCTATTAAAGACTTAGTCTTCTTCAGTTAACCATTTTTACAATGACAATGTCCGTTGTGAATAACCATTACGTTACATTTATTTGAGTTTAGAAAAAGTTAGGGGCATTTTAACTAAATATTCTATATAAAAAAAATCGTAATTGAAGTTCACATATGGCATGTAATTTTTTATTCGAATATACAGGGTGTCCAGCTTTAATGTGACCCAATAGCTAATTCCCGAACCGTTCGGTTTAGACATGTACTTCCAATTTGAAAAATATTTTTAAAAAGTTAGGAGGAATGTTTTTACGTGCATTTCAAACCAAAAAGCCTATTTAGAAAAAAATTACAAAAATTAAATTTTTATACGTTCCCCAGGTCCTATCATTTATATTTAGTAAAAGATGCAGTACACAAAAACAAAGTAAACACACAGAAAGTTTTATTTTATTGCGATAAAAACTGACCGAGTTATGGAACTTTGAAAATCGTATATTTCCTCAATTTTCCCGGCCGTTTTCAAGAAGCTAGTTAGGGGCCGTCTCCAAAGTGAAATTAATTGGAACTCTGCCAGGAAACGTTCGCTCTTGCACGTAACTCTTACGCAAATCATTTTTAAATTTAAAAGTACATAAATTACGTTAATAATACAATAATTGTGAGTACTTAAGAAATATAATTTATTCTGTACGTGTAAAATATAGAAAAAAAAATATTTTGGACAAAGAAAACATTTCAAAAGCAGTTCCAAAAAATATAGGCTTATTTGCTGAGGTACTGATTATGGTGATTATTAAAAATAAGTTGTGTAGTTGCTAGCAATTGCAATATTATGAATTCTAGTACAGGAGAACGAGATGTATGCAAATGAAGAATACTGCGAAAGGGTACTGTTTTATGGTGTAATCGAAATAAGAGAGAGGTGGAAAGACTTTATGCCATTAAATTTCCCAGTCGAAGACATCCATCTTATTGTACAATTGCCCATGCCGTTCAACACTTGTATAAAACTGGGAGTTGTCCTAGACATATTCTTTTGTCTCGTGCCACACTTTCAAGCTTGCGGATACCCTCTGAGGATGATCTAGGATATGCCCTGGCTCATCCTGAAAGTAGTGTCCGGGATATTAGCAAGGCTTGTTCCTACTCAAAATCGATGGTGTGGAATATATTATATACGCACGGTGTATATCCTTATCGTTCAATCCTGGAGCAGGAACTAATGCCCGGAGACCAGGAGCGTCATTTTGATTTTTGCGATTTCGTGTTAAATACACTTCATTGAAAATCCAGATTTTTTTAATGAAGTTTTGTGGTCGGATGAATGCCAGTTCTCGAGGCAAGGCACTATTAATACGCAGAATACGCATTATTGGTCCCTCGAAAACTCACATCTAATAAGACTGAATCGCCACCAAGTGCATTGGTTGGTGAATGTGCGTTGCGGAATATGGAAGAGCACCTTAATTGGCCCAATGTATTTCAATGTACCTTTATCATCAGAATCATACACGGAAATTTTATCTGGACCATTAGCCGATTTTTCAGAAGATGAAGTTTCCTAAGTCCTCTGGATTTCTTTCTATGGGGCTTCCTAAAAAGCAAAGTGTACGAACGTGAATCCACGAGTAAATCCGATTTACTCAATCGAATCAGCATGGCATGCAGGTCTGTGACACCAACTACGTTGCGGAAGCTACAGACGGGGGCTACAGCTCTGACACGGGTTCGATACTGCATTTCTGCAGAAGGCAGTCATTTTGAACATTATATAAGTTAATTTGTTCATTCTGATATAATAAAGCCCCTGATTCATGATTGTCGCATCATTCTACATAATGCTATAATTTGAATGGCAAATCCTGTATTCTTTTGCTGCTATTTGTTAAAATAAGTTGTTTTAATCTTTTCGGTACAAATTGTATTTATTTAATTTAACTTTTATTGTTTGGCATACAGCAATACAAATTGTCAATCTATGATGTTTAAAACGATGTTTCAATATTACTATGATGTTCTTCTTTTGCTCCTTCTGTAGATAATGAATTACTGTTCTCTAAACACAATGTATGTACGACCCCCTTTTCTGAGCAATTCAGATGCTTCAATTTTATGTAGGCATAACTCGGTCAGTTTTTATCGTAATAAAATGAAACTTTTTGTGTTTACTTTGTTTTTGTGAACTGCATCTTTTCCTAAATATAAGTGATAGGACTTGGGTGCCGTATAAAAATTTAATTTTTGTATATTTTTTTTCTAAATAGGCTTTTTGGTTCGAAAAGCACGTAAAAACATTCCTTACCTTTTTTTAAATATTTTTCAAATTGGAAGTGCATGTCTAAACCGAACGGTTCGGGAATTAGCTATTGGGTCACATTAAGGCTGGACACCCTGTATATTTAAATGGAAATCCATGCAGTTTTCCTAGTAAACATATGTAAAGTTTTTCATGCGTTTATGTTTCATTTTTATATTTTTTACCTGATGCTATACATCATAAAATATTTTATTGTTGTTTATGGAGGCTCTCAAAAAATAACTCATCAATAATACGATGTAATTTTTAATTGAAAAAGGAACAATAAAATGGGGGGGGGGATAAAATAAAATCTTTAGGATCACTTTTTTGTAATAAATATCGTAAGGAATTATAACGAAATTACAAGTTTTAATTCTTGTCATGATAAAGAACGGATATCAATTCAAAACAAAAAGTTCTTAATACAGGCTAGGATTTTTTTCAAAGTAGGGGGGGGGGAGAAAGAGAAATAAACTATAAAGAAATGTCGATAAAAAAATTTAATGAATAAAAAAATTTGAGAATTCTGTTAAGAAGTACTTTTAAAATGCTTTTACGGAAGCATTAAATACATTTATCTTCTTTTAATAACTTTGAATGATAGGATCTTTAACTATTCTGTTGCTCCCTTAAAAGATAAATCACAGTTAATGTAAGTCATAATATTCCATAAATGAACTAACAAAAATTAAAGAGTTTTAAAAATCTTTTTTCTTTCCCCTATATCTCATTCCGTTCATTACTTAATATTATTTATGACTTTGACTTGCCTATATCTTCATCAAATTCACCTGAAATGTGTGTCGATATTTTAAGTACCTGACAGAAGTATTTAAACTCATGTCCAAAATTAAGATCACGAACACAAAATCTAAGAAATCTAATGAACTATTCACTGTGTTGCCATGAAATTTTGCATAGAGAAGTAAAACAAAATGAGAAAGAATATAGCATTATAATTATATCGAAAATGTTTTAAATTTGAATACAAGATATATTAAAAAGTGTGAAATCATGCATCGGAGATAAATCATAGAACTCGAGAAAGTCTATCTAATTTGAACTGTAACTAACGTGCATCGGTATAGAAGCCTAAAAACAATGTGCTATACTGTTTATGATGACATCAATAAATATTTGCGGCAACAAAATCCATTTTTCAAAAAGCGTGGTTTTTAACTCCCAGATGATCCAGAAATTAGAGCTACGCTGAGAAATAGTACTTCCTAGACCCTCCCAAATATGTTCAATAGAATTGAGATCCGGAGACCTCGAAGGCCAATCCATACGGCAAATATCAATTAATTCACGCAATTTATCAACAATGTGAGTTCTGAGCGGCTGTAAAAATGTAGTCCGAGCATATAGCACGCTGAAGAACCTCAGATAGACTTCCAGGATCTCATCCCTATAACGCTGTGAGTTGACAGTACTCGCATCGAAAATGTACAGGGGTGTAAGACTGTCCAACATTAATCCACCACACACAAGAATTCCTTTGCCACAACATTTGTCAACTTCTGTCTCGTAGGATTCATGAAAGCGAGTTCCACTTTCTCTCGAAATGAAGATTCTACAAGAATCACTCTTTCTGGTGAATCTCGACCTTACCACTAAAAAGAATATACCCCCATTCTACGGCTGATGTTTCCAGCTCCACAATATCTTGTCTTTTCTGGTGGACTCAGTCAAAAGGACATACAAGACTGGACGCCAGGTGCAAATGATTGTCTCTGCAAGATGGTTGTAGAGAGTTTGTCTGGAAATTCTTCTTCTAGGCTCAGCAGCAAGGTCACTAACAAGCTGAGGTGCCATTGTCTGCCTATGTCGTCCTGAACTTAAGGCCAAGTAGCGATCCTGTGCAGATGTTGATGTTCCGTAGTGACCTTGGCTGACCTTCCTAGAGACAGTACCACTTGTTTGCAATTGATTCCACAATCGAGAGACCACTTTAGAGCCACTTGTAGATATCGAGCCCCTCCGCTGGAGACTTGCCACCTTCAAATACAATGACTTCAATGACAACGACTCTCGGTCTCAAAGAATCATCTAAATGATGGTCAGAAATCATTCTCATTGTAATGAGGTTAACTTGTTTGTTTTAATTCAACATTCACAAAACTGCAGGCAAAAATCATATATGCTTAAACGGTACCAATCCAGTAATTCTGCAAAATACTAAATTTAAACAACTTATTTTCCTAAGCTAATGGTTGATATTGTACTACCCTTCTTCAAATTATATAAAATACAAATTATATCTAATTTTCTGGAGGCAATATAAATATATGACGAAAACATGTTTGAGAGCTTTTTTTTTCGACCTGGAGTGGAGATTTTAACATCGGCTTGCTAAAATCACTTTAAAATTTCGACCATACCGCTCAATCCTACTTTTCCATACGGCAATGATAGATCATGTGATAATTAATTCCAATAAATTAAACATTTAGTAAGTCTTATACAAATGTCGAAATATTTTGCTCAAAAATAAAGTACTACTTCTTATAAAATCAAAATTTCTTTTAAAAGTTCTTAATGAGCATTGTGTTAATGAGAAGAAAAATTCATCTTATATAGGTATAGGCGTGTGTTGTGTTTACTAAGTAGGAAAAAAAAACATTTTTTTAAATAATAAAATGGCTTTTTTCTTCCCTTCAACAAACTTTTTATTAAAAACTGTTTTAAAAAATAACTGTGGGAGATTTTCTAAAATTGTCTTAACATGTTTGATGTTATTCTTAATTATATTTCATGTATTAAATTTTTGTTCACGGTGATCGTAATTGTTTGACTAACAATTTCTATAACATTTTAAGTGGATAAATTAAAATATATCAATATTCAAAGTGTAAAGAATTTATTTCTTATCGTCCTCCTTTAAATTATGTTGTTGTTTCTGATGCCACCTGATAGACATCTTCATAACGAGACTCAGAAAATTCATCGTGGCAAAAGAGTAGTCTTTTATAACTGTCGTTAGCCGCAACTTTCAGGGCCATACGGGTGGTAGTACGATTTCACTCGGTTCCAGCCCTATTTTGAGAAAAAAACAGCCTGAGGGTGGTCAGGGGACTCCCACTTTTCTTCTTCCAATCAACCTCTTCAGACGACTTGCGGTACGACGAATATTTAGAAGGTCTGTTCATACATTACACATTTACTAACATCCATGCCTTCTCTGGGATTCGATTCCAGGCTCTACGACACAGCAGTCAGCTGTCAGTAACCGCTATACAGAATGAGCGACTTTCTTTTAAATTATAAATTTAACTCTAACTGGATATATTTAAAATATTTATTGCACATTGTTGTATATATAATTGACTGATTGTGTTAGTTATTTATTATTAGTACAAATATTTCCCTAGAACTAAACAAGTGTTAATTTTCTGTTAGAACCGTATTATTCAAACTCAAAATGAGTTCCATCAAGTGTAATAATTGACGCCACACCATCAATTATTGCACTATATAGGGTTCCGTGGTAATTGAAGAGTTGATAGAAGCTCGCATTTGGACTAAGAGAAATTTAGAAATTAAACTGGAGATTATGGATGCGAAGAGTAATTTTCCGGCTCATCTGCAAGATATACTGCAAGCGATTCCGGCGAGCGTATCACTTCCTCATAAACTCCCTACGGTAATTCATCAAATGTTATTAATGGAATCCTTGTGGTAACTGACGCATGAGCTATAAAAGAATGACTTTAATGGCGACTAATAAATGACAAAAACGTCTGATTACTTCCCCGCTTTGTCTTTTTTTTATTAGTGGTTTAAGTTTAAAGAAAACTTACATCACATTTACTGATTAAGTATTGTATAAAAAAAATTCGATATAGGACTGGTGATATCCTTTGAAATGGTCAGCAAATTTTGAGTAGATCATTATTATGTGATTTTTATGGGGTATTTGAGGTTTATAGGAAGCCCTGAAGAGATTAACAAGTATATGAATTCCAAAAATAAAATTCAATTAATTATTTGGAATTCCAGTAAATTTGTTTTTTGCGGTTATGTTTCTAATAAAATGAAAGTAATTTCAACGTAATTTTATTATCATTGAGGTACATTGAAGGAATTAAGGTATCCGACTACTTGCGACATTTTTTTTTAATGGAGATATGGGGATTATTTTGTTGTTTTTAGATTTGTTTAGTACATTTTAAGAAAAATATGCTCATATTAAGAAGAAAAAAAATTACTATTACTAAATGGGAAAAAAATTGGTAAAAATTTACAAAAAATAACATAAGCGTGGCCCATTCTGTACCAAAGGTTTATGAACAAATTTTCAATTCTTCAATTCTGAGGTGTATCTATGTTACTCATTTTCAAAATGACCTCAGGATAAGAGATATTTTAATTTTTACAAAATTAGTTACAAATATAGTTACAAAAACTTAATCTTAGTTATTATATGAAATTTCTAGATAAACAGTGATTATATTCACATACGGGACTGTAAATTTTGTAATAAAACAGTGATTGATTACTCTGGAGGTTAAAACACTTCTATTATTATACAAAACATACACAAAAATATTCAGTTAATTATCTTACAAAAATTTTTGAAAAATCGCTGTCCCCGTTTGAACATTTTCAAAAAAAAAAAAACATTTTGAGTAAAACACGTTTTAATGTAAGACATCTTGCTTAATATAATGGCATCTGCTTTTACTAATACACTTGTAGTTTTTGTTCCAGTGAACGGCAAATAATAAACTTAGTATTTTTATAAAGCTAATAAGATGGCCTACAAAATAAATTCATAACAAAATTTGTCAATTTTGCACAAAGTCCACAATTTTAGGGTAGTCGGATACCTTAAACATTTGCCTTTTTTTTCGGTAATGCTAATAGCATCGAGGAACGTTATTCCATAATCCTATTATTATAAACAATAATTCTCAAATTATATCAATAAGGATTTCTGATTTTCATCCCCAAAAAATAAAAGACAATAGAAATTAGATAAGAAGACTGATAAAAGAGAGAAATTTCACACAAATGCTCAAAATGTTTATTTTATCATAACTTGAATCTGTATACAGCTGTCAACATATATATTAAGATAATTTAGGAGTTGGTTGTCTCACGGATATTTTCTTTCATACGTATTGATTGAATGGATCAGATTCTTTGAGAAAAATGGCATTTTAAATTTAAAATTAGGTCAATTTGAAAACATATTTACGTTTTAAAAGCATTTTATTGATAATGTTTTTTTTTTAATTTTTAACATTTTAATATTTGTAAATTTAAATAAAAAAAATCAAAATACAGTAATATTTCTTAAAAGTTTTAAGGTTAAATTTAAAATTAAGGAGCTATATATATAATCTAGCACTTATCAACTTAATCTTTTTAGTCTAATTATTTTCCCGTTAAAGTCAGTTTAAAATCTTCATTTATACATCGATTATGTTTGCTTGCATTATATCATGAACAAATATAAATGTCTAATTAGTTAATTTAGAGTTAATTTAACATTCATCATCTGCATAATTGTATACTGTATTTTAAGAGGTTGAGTAAGTGGATTTTACTCCCTCATTTTACTTTTATATCCTTTAAAAAATATTATTGTTTTTTTAAATATTTTATTATATTGTCAAAAGATTAAATGTAAAATATTCCTTCTAATGACTTGACTATCGCTTTTCCCATGAGGATATTTTTAAATCATGTGCTCAATTTACAAAAACATAAAATTTGGACAACAAAATAAACGATAAGCAATTATTTCAAAATCCTTCTGTGTGTGTGTGTGATTCAAATAAAATTTAATTAATAAAATTCTTAACTATAAATTGCAAATCCATTAATCTATTAATGCAGATAGGTTATCATGATATATCCACGTAATTTCAAAGGTAAGGTTCCTATGTTAAAATTGTTTGAACTATATAGAGTAAGTAATATGCATTGCTCTGCTTATGCATAATTTAGAATAGATTTATTAGACTTTTAAAATGCTTTAAAGGTGTGTAAGAGAGCAGAAAACATATCAAGGAATCATTCCATTTAGTCTACATTTGTAGTTTCCATATGTTGTGTTTCCATTGACCAGGTTTTCAATTTCCTTGAGTAAACAACTTATAAAACCTCATATTCTACTATTTATAATAAATAAACTTAAGTTTTTAATATAACCAGAAATTTTAAAACTTATTTAAAAAAGTAACAGTTACAAATGACTTTTAATGTGTTTCTATTCATGGATATATATGTTATTAAAAATATAACAAATTAATTTATTACTAAATTATTTATGACTTTTACATTATAATTAAGTATATTAGATTATTAAGTTCTCAAAAACATGCATACGTACAAACTTGAATTTAAAATAATGAAATAAATTTATTTATTCCATAAAATATATATATGACCCTTCTAAAATGGTTTATTAAATTTCTTTTTATTTTAGTTTTTGGAAATAATTCTACAATTTGTTCCAAAAGCAACTCATGTCTTAGAAAAAGAATTTATGCGTGAACTTTATTTTACGAACATTTTTTGAAGAAATAAAAGCAGAAAGTTTGTCTTACATTTCAGTTTATTTGAGCAATTTCTGTTGAAATAAAGGAAACACCCCAAAATACATTTACAGTGTATTTCCAAATTCTGAAATATATGGTCACATTTTAATGTATTCCCAAATCTCTCTCACTGACTAATCTTCAATGAATAGTTATATGCTTCAATGAATCTCAGTTATATGATGAAATAAACGAAGCTCAATTCATATACTTAAAAAAATATTGTACTGAATCAGCATGAATTGTTAAGTTATATCTTATTTCTTTTTCTGGTTGTATTTCTTAAGCATGTTTTTACTATTACCTTGGCATTACATAAATTTTGAAATGTAATATTCTACTACGTTTTCTTAAGAATTTTTTTAAATATTAGTATATTAATTAATATTTAATCGTTATCTTGTTTAAGAATATTGCTGGGATAAACCTGAAATAATAATGATTAGTAGAAAATAAAAAGAAAGCAATGATATTAATATCCCAAATTTTCATTTCAATATATATAAATCAACATGATCTTAAAACTTATATAAATATTTTTTGACTTCCTTTTTTGTTAATTATTAAAACTATTAGACTTTAATTTTACTTCGAATAACTCCTTTTACAAATCTTCTTTTCTTGAATATTTTATGTATTCCCTGCAAGTATCTTAGAAGTACTTCAATACTTTAATTAAATACTTTAAATTAAATACTTTAAATTTATTATATCGTATAATCTGTTCTCTACATTGAACGTTTCTGGTCACTGTTTTTGACACAATTTTTTAAAATCAGTTACAGATCATCGCAGTCCCCCCCCCCATTATACAACTTTAACCTCTTAAGTACCACCGGCGTATGTAAACGTCTTGCTGAGGGAAAACGTTAATTGAGCCAGACGTTTTATTACGTCTTTCCAAAGTAAGATCTTTTCTGTGCACTGCTACCCATAAATTTATTCCAATGACTTTTGAATGCAATGAAAGAACCTTGATAGTGTTTGGGAAGGATTTACTTATTCCAGAGAATTTGCTTATTTATTCTCCCCCCCCCTCCCCCTCAATACATCATATACGTGTGCCTACGTGAAAAACGGTGGCATTCAGGAGCGAATCACGTAACTTCAGTCGGCAGTTAAGGGATTAATTATAAACCGTACAAATTATCAATTTAAATGTTACCATTTGTATATAATTTTATATATGACAAGCCCATGGGGTCAAAGATAATTATTAAACTTGTTCTTAACTTAGTATTATTAAATTAATTATAAATTCATTGTTTAGTACTGATACATTTATTAATGCATTATATCAGTGTAAAGTGTATTTTATTTTTTATTATGTCGAAGAGTATTTTGTTTGTTTACATCCAGCATTTTAATTTTTTTTTAAAAAAAAAAATTTGATTTTAACTTTTTAATATGATTTTCCCCGTCGTAGAGTTATCACATCCCCGAAGGGGTGCGTGCTCCACAGTTTGAAAAACGATGTGTGTGCCTTACGGTTTTTATTAATTTTCAGTATTTAGAACTTATTTAGTATATATTAACCCATAATTATTAAATTCTAACTGACAATATTTGTCATCTTAACAAAATTCTGCACATTTATTTGAGCTTTTAAACGGATTTAGAGTATTTTATGCTTTCATGTTAAAATCGTTATATATTATTTCTTTATGTTAGAATTTTTTTTAGTTCATTAGCTCTATGATTATGATTTTATCTTTCGAATAATTTATTAATTGTATTTCATCCCTGAAATCTGGATAATATAATCGTTACTTAATGTAATTTGGAGTTTCAAAAATTGTCAATAAATGCGCGAATAAATCTAAAATAAAATGGAAGGAGCATGAGTAAAGAATTTTTTTAGTGTTATACTGTTAAATTGGCAAAAAAAGATTAACAGAACATTTTGATGAATATTCATGAATGTTTTGTACTTTCTAATTTTTACTGGTATTTTAACGTTAGTTCAATCTAATAGACATACCGTACACCTAGTCGTTTCAGAAAGTTTATGAAATAAATTAGCACAAGTGTTTTTAACTAAAAATTCTACATATCTAAAATTTTGTAGAAGAATTGGAAAAATTACCAAACTGAAAATAAATAAGAAATATTAAATCTAAAGGAAAATATCAATATAAAAATTCTACATATTTTAATTTCTGTAGAATAATTGAAAAAATTGCTAAATTGGAAATAAATAACAAATATTTTTCAACAAATATTAAATCTAAATTTGAAGCATATGGCATTTTATTTAACAAATAGTATTTATTCATGTGACTGCACCATTTATACTCTATGAATATTATATAAAGAATATTATAAAGTTTACACATTTTTCACTTATTCCTAAAGTGAAGCAAATATATGAAAAAAATTCTTTAGGGAAAGAAAATTCTGGGTGTTAAATTAATTAAATATCAAAATGATCATAATGGTCATAGGCCCTTTTTGGATTTGGATTTCAATGTCTTGTTAGTAAATAAGGGAACACTAGTATTTTGAAAAATAAATATTTAATAAAGAATTTTGTCAAAAATGCAAGATAAAAGCTAACTCATATTTTATATGTTTTCAATATTGTAAAAACATTTAACAAACACACACTCAAACAGACAATTTTAATGCGGTTTTATAAAATTGTAAATATTATAATGTGTTTTAAAAAATATTATATCATATAAAAACTTTTGATGTCCGTATAAGAAAGAGGAAATATCAATAAGTTATGAGGATTATATTGCTCAAAGGTATGTTGCTGTGAAAGTCTTTTCTCGGTAACTCTCTATTGTCAATTAAAAACATTTATTTAAAGGGAACAAATATTTTAACAATCAAAAATCAAGTATAAGCCGTAGACGAGATTTACTCCCAAATTTTCGTATTGAAAAAACTAAATTTATATCATTGTCATTTCTACCTATGAATAATCGAATCGCTAAAATTTCTTATTACTTTTACCTAAAACAGCACTCCTTTTTTTTACTGTAACTTCAAACGTCAATAAAACTATTGAACAACGCAATAAATTTACTTACGACATTATATAAATTATAATTACTGTAACGGTTAAGCACTCCAGAGTCTCTCCTTCCTTTTCTCGTCAATGGAATGTACTTCGCAAAGGAAAACGACGAAAACTATGTTGTCTGCATCCAAAGAATCGATTTTCTTTCACTTATTTTCTCGAAGATGGATTTATTGGCTGTTCCGAACAACTAATACCAGAAGTAGGATCGAAATACTTCTTTTTTTTTATTTCTTGGGATTTCTTCTAGTGACCTGCTCATCCTCTAAATGTACTCGGGAGCCGCAGAATATGTTCGCTGATGTTTTGGATTATGTTTTTCACATCTAAGGTTAAAACATATCATTCGTCGCGTAAAGCATTATAAGCTTCGGAGTTTGAGGTGATGATTAAGAAGTAGAACACAAATTATATGATCCTGAATGCATTACGGTTTTTACCTTATTTCTTTTTCGTTCTATTACCGAGTTTGTGTTTTTATGAATGTCGCTGTTTTATCAATATTGTTTTAAAACTGAAATAAAATATTCTAAATTTAATGTGAGAAGCTCATTTAAATTATTGATAGAAAGTTTATAGTACAAATATATCTTTTAAGAAGTTTTCAAGAATATGTTCGAAAAATATGAAATGTTATTCATATTGCAGATTATTTATCAACTTGAAAAAATTTCTCTCTTTTCTTTTATATATTTTTAAAGTAATGTTTTTCTACTTCAATATTTAAAATCTTTTTAATCTATTTCTCGAAAATGTTCCGGTTTATAAGCGAAATACTGTTTTGTCATTTTTTGTTGCCGTGAATATGTCTATAGATATATTTTACCCGAGATACTTTCAGTATATTATTATGTTTTTTTTACATCTTTCAATTTTTAGTTCTAAAAGCAATTTATTTTTTTAGTCTAAAACAATTACTGATAATGTTTTGCTTACAAATTGTACCAAAGCGCTTTAGAATAGCTACTTAAGATCAATTTATTTTTTTTAAAAAAACTATAGGTAATAAAACAGTCCTTTTACAGCTACTTTCCACTTGCGTATGAGTGAGATACTATAGAAGAGCCACTTTAAAACAAACAACTTTTATTTTTTACTTTCACTCATATCTTATTTACATTTAATTTCAGCTTATGTGGAGCAAGACAGTTATTAACTACTTTAAATACTTGTAATGGAAGAAATAGTATTTATCAATACATGCATGCACTCGACTGGGTTCACTGTTATCCACACCTATCGTTCAATCTTTTTGCAAGGGAAACTGTCGATTCCATGTATAAATCCTTCTATACTCTAACATGTTCAACAGCACTTCCATTTTTTTTTTTTTTACTAACTCAATTCTCTTTTGACTTTAAATATTAATATTATTTTACATAAAACACAGTTCCTTTACAGAAAGAGGTTCTCCAAATCAAAGTATTTCTCCTAGAGGATTAGTAGAAACCCATTACATTTGAAAAAATTAAACTGACCATTATGAAATTTTTAATTTACATAAAATATGTATTATTAACAAATCAAGGAGCTAGTGTTTTAGAAATCAATAATATGTCAAACCTGATCATTTTTTAAATTAAAGTAGTACACCATTTGTTGACTGCCGAAGCAGACTAAAGATTTATTTCTGCATATATATATATATATATACTATCTGACCCGGCCCGGCGTTGCACGGGCTTTTACCGAGGGTATAACTTAATCCCCACATTAATTTCCTCCTTTCTTTCTGACGCCAGCACTTTTGTGTGGGTGTGACGCGTACGATGTGAGTGTATGGCCCTTGAGTGCGTGTCATGGCTTTCTTGTTTAACATTTTCCCTTCTCTTCACAAAATCAGCACTTCCAATATTATTTCTCGATATTACTTTTACTTCTTTGTTTCTTTCCTCTCCGCTTAGCCCGGCGTTGCACGGGCTTTTACCAGTGAATAATTAAATCCCCATGGGAATTTCCTGTTTCCCTCAGGACGATAGCACTTATGCGTGTGTATGCGCAATGTGAGTTATTTCTTTAACTATGACATTAAAACTCCCTTTTTCGAAATTTGTTCTTGCGTTGGTGTGGTGTGGTACTTAGGAGAGGTGGGTAAAAGCTTAGGTGTCATCCTCGTCACTTGACCATGGTTGAAAATTTCGAGGTCATTCGCTAAAAACTCTCGAATAGGCGAACAGTGCGAATTTAAAAATCACTCACTCACTTTTCAATTCCTTCGTTGCAATTTTTTAGTCCCCGGAAACGAAAATGTAGCCTTTTTAAAAATATCTGTATGTTAAAAAAAAGACAGAAAAGTAGAAATTTTTCAAATTACAAAATTTTACTACTATTTTAAATCTTGAAGTAAAATTGTGAGGATATTTTGAAATGTTCGACACACGGGAAAAAGTTTCATGCAATTATCTTTATAAAAGAAGAAATTATTAAATGATTGTTTTAAGTATTTTGAGTGTTTTGTTAAAATTTGTTCAAAAAGTTTTTCGCTTTTTATTTTTTAAATCACTGATTCTAAATTTTTAAAAATCATTTTTATTTAAACGCAACGATTTTGATTCATTTTAGAAAAAAATCATAAAATATGCAAAATATCATTGTTTTGTAAAAAAAAAAGTTTTTTTTTAAATTCTTAAAAAAAAAGATAGTTTTCGGCATTTTATTTTTTTTAATCACTGATTCTAAATGATCAATGAACTTTTTAAAAATCATTTTCATTTAAATTCATCTATATTATTCATTTTAGAAGAAATCATAAAATACAAAACAAAATTAATTATTTTATACTAATACTGATTAAAAATATTCATTTAGCAATTAATTGTGACATGCCAATTTAGTGATTTTTGATATATTAATAACACGCAATTAATAATGAAGAATTTTTTATTTGAACATAGCTTTTATTTTTTTTAAGGAAGTTATGCTTATTTAACTGAATAATTCAAAAAAAAAATTTCGAAATGGGCAAATTTTGCGTTTTTATTATGAAATTATATGTCAAAAAAAGATTTATACATTAGGCACTATTTTAAAGTAAATTATGCGTTTTATGAAAGAGAACAAAAATTTTGATACTGATAAATATTTGAAATGAGTCTCAGAAATGTATTGAATACATTTTGTCATCTTAATCTAACATCTATCATGATTTAATTTTGAAAATTATCTAAGGAAAAAATGACAAAAAGTGAAGCAAAAATAACTTTTTCACTCGCATTTTTTTTTTTTTACTCGCCAAATTTACTGATTTCCTCCTGTTTAAGGCAGAACTTTTTAGAGTAACCCTTGAGTTAGATGAGGTCGACGATTAAACAGTTCAAATGTCTTTGGCGCAAAACTATTTTCGACTCCAACGTTTGGCTAACTGTAAAATCGCGTATTTTTTATTAATTATTTTTATTTTTAGGGCAAAATTTTTAAGTTAATGCTTTCAAACTTCACAAATTATTTGCAAAAATGAAGTACTTTTAAATAAAAAAAATGTACAAAAAATATTGTTTAAATTATTTCTCGCAAAAACAGTTTTTTTACGAAAATCACAAAAAAATATTTTAAATCCGTAATTTTTAAGCAATGTTTTCAATCTTCGTACAGATTACAGATAATATTCTTTTACATATGGAAATAAAGTTTCGTACGATTATCTTCATAAATGACAAAGTTATTTAAAGTGAAGTTAAAATTTTGAGTATTTTTTGAAAAATCTTTTTAAAAAAAGTTTTAGGAATTTTATTTTTTAAATGACTGGACTAAAAGAGAAAGGCTTGAAGATTTTTAGTGTAGAATATCGTTTTAATAACACGAAAACAAATTCATACGCAACAATTTAGAAATAATTTGCATAAAAACGCATCAGTTTTAACCCTTTTTTAAAAAATTCTTAAAAAATAGAAAATATCATTATTTTGTAAAAAAAAATTATACCGTATTGTGGCGAAATAAATGATCTTTCCGATTCTGTAAACATTTTTTATCTGATTTCAACAGTAAAAATTGGATGGCAATTTTAAGATGGTGGAAAACGTCGGATCACCGCTCGGCCGAAACGGAATGGAAGTTCTGCCAAGTAAACAACCCGCAGGAGTAAAACAATTAGGTGTTTTAAGGCTTTTAATTAATATCTTTTTAACTAATTGCAATATCGGAATGAAAAATAGTTTACATCCTATTCTCAGACCTACTGAATATACGTACAAAATTTCATTAGAATCGGTAGAGCCGTTTCGGAGGAGTTTGGTTACAAACACTGTGACAGGAGAATTTTATATATTAGATATATATATATATATATATATATCGTTTTATAGATGATATTATGATTTTAGGCAAGCAAGACAATTTTAAGACTAACACTAGTTTTTATCCTTAATATGTATTTTATACAGAAATATAATAACAACTATGAAGCAAATCTTCCTGATACAGAGATTAAATTATAAGAAAATGTTATAATTACTAATATTTACGACTAAAGAGATGAATTTAAATCTGATACTATAAAAGCTCCTTATTGCGAAAGTAATGTGTACATGTTTCTATATTCAGAAATATTATTATGAATTACGTACAACACAACAAATTTCTTGTTTCGAAAAAATCAGAGAAAATATAAAAAGCTATATATAAACATTTCATTACATGCAGATTAATTTAAAAAATACCCAATTCATTTTATTAATAGTTGTTTGTATGAGAAGAAATTCTAAATATTAAGGATTAATTTCTTTAGAATACTAATAGTTTATTATTTTAAATTTATTATTTTCCTAGATAAATGTAGTTGCCGGCATATTTAAATTGTAGATAAGATTACTTATTCCCTTAGTTACATTTAACTATAAAAAATGTTTTAAATGTTTAAATACATGTATAATTTATTATCCCTCAAGTAACGGTAGTATTTATATATACCATTTATTTATTTTATTTCAATTAATTTCATATTTTTGCTAAGTGTTCCATTATTCAGCCAGTACCATGCTTTGAATCTCTCTTTGGGTCCAGAATCTAGCAATAACTTGTTTATTGTGCACAGATTCAGCACGGACTATTCATTTTTAAATGCACTCTTTAGGTAAGTTACCTTTTACTTGTAATGGATTTAGATATTCTATCTCTTATTTTCAATATGAGTTTGTCAGTATTATTAAGAGAAAGGAGGAAGGTTGACTGGCCAAAATCATGTTCAACCACACTTTTATATAAATTATTCCATACATAAGAGCGGTCATAAGTTAGCAATGTTTATAATACTACAGCATTCGTATATATATATGTGTTTATTTAAATTCTCTTATTTTTATAATTTCTAATATATCTTTTCAAATTCTAATATCAGGTTTATATTACGATTTCTGTTTTTGTATGCTTCAGCTACAGTAATTATTGATGATTCACCTAACTATAGTACAGAATATTGTATGTATATATATATAGCAATAAGTTGATTTATATAAATTAGTGCAAGAAATATTTCCACACTAAGTAACCCAATTAGGTTAAAATGGCAATGTTTTTGTACTTTTTTCAATCCAAATAAGTGATAAAAATAAGAAATTCTTAGATTTTTTTTCCTGTTAGGTTTGCATTGTTAGATGTGCATCATTGGAAAAATTTAAACAAGCAGACATCTTGCTTTGTAACGTGCTTCATTGTAAATTCCATCACATTGCTTACAAGTAGAACAGAATTCCTCCTTATTTTTATATGTTTAGCTCTTATATTTATTACATGTGTGCATGCCTAAACTGTACTACACGTTTACATAGAATTTCAATAAATGCTCACAAAATGAAATGGAATTTACTTTCATGGTTATTTATAAAAAAATTTCTTTTTTTAAGCATCAGCTTTTAGTCTCTTTAAAAGGCAATTTTTAAAAATTTCCGTGCACGAAAGATGAATGACTCCGTCTCTCAAATCCAGTGCTAAATTGTAAGCCCCCACTTCGACATGATTCTAGTCAATATGTCTGACTGAGAGAGGGCCTTGAAATGCGAACTAAAGGGAGTAACAAATTACTTCAGGAATCGGAAGTCGGTGAGTTGATAAATGGGAGGAAGTTGAGAACCCAACACTCAGTGGCCTTTCAAAGGGACAGTTTCAAATGCGCTGAATAGGCGTGAAATGAAACGACCTGGTTCGCACATCATGGATAACCTTTTGGGCAGTGGAAACGGTGGATAGCTAATAACTTTGGCGCTATGGGTAGGATTAAAGTTTAGAATGTAAACGAGAAATTGAGTTTATACGAGAACTCTGGCCAGACTATGACGGCTGAACATTTGGACATGTGCCCTGAACTAGATGAATTTTGTTATATGATTGAAAAATATTAAAAACATGCACACTAATGGTATAGGCGTTGCTTGCATTTTATAATATTTATAAAATAAATAAAATAATTGATTAATTTCAAGTATATAACAAGAAAGAGACTAAAGTATATTAAAAATGAAAGGACATGCGTTTTGAAATAAGGTATTCGAAACTAGCATTTACATAAAATCCGGAGTATAACGCGCACTTATACTTCAAGCTACATATTTCAATTTTCGGGTATATTAGCTTTTTAACGCGCACTCACTTTTTTAGGAAGACACCTAAAATATGCGTGTGCAATTCTCTTATGTTGTGAAGTCCTTTTTCCGAGTTATTATTCCAAACTTTAGAGAAAATTGTGTTCAACAACCATTACGCTCATAAGGAATGTAATTTCTTTTAAATAAACATTGTTTCGATTTATGTAGAAGTCTAATTTTTCTATGCTCATCTCTTTTTTTTTTTATTTTAGTGTTCTTTTTTTTAAACTCGGCGTATAACGCGCTCCTGTAAATTACGATCTTATATTTCGCCTGATTTTACGGTATATATGTATATATATATGTGTGTGTGTGCTTAACATTTTAAGTAAATGTTGTTTAGTTATTTCATATGTAATCCAAATATTGCTTTAAATCAGTCTTTCTGAAATATATTTAACTAAATAAAAAACAGGAGTAGTTATTTAAATCATTACTGTCTCTCTCTCAATCTCTCTCTTGGAAGTAATTATAAAAATTTTCACAGCAACAGCAATTTCCTTCTGAATATATATATATATATATATATATATATATATATATATATATCCTTTATTAAAAATAACATGTCAGGTTTTTCTTATCAAAGATATATATATGACAATATAAATATTTCCTTTTTTACAAATGTCAAAAATCATTATTATTTGCATAAGCCTGGATGTAAAAATATTTTTAAAAAAGCCTTTATCGACTTCTGATTCTAGTAACAATTTCAAAAACTAAAATCAATCCCTTCTTTTTTGCTACATACTATTAAAGCTACTGATTCGTGTAATTAATTTGTTATTCCTTGAATAAGCAGTTATATTAATACATTTCTACCTTAATTGTTTTCATTAATAAATGTAACCAATAACAAGAATAACCAATAATTGTGATTAAACAAAGAATTAAAAAAAAACACCTCTAAAATTTCTTAGTAGAAATAATATTTAATAAATAACATTTCGCTTCATATATATTGATAATATCTGTGATGGATATATTTATCTATTGCATCATTAAAACGCAAAGTTGCAAGAGTTTACAAAATTATTAACAATTTGTTTTTATTTCAGAACAAATACTCACACGTCGATATAAAATCCTAAAATATTTGTATCCAGATCAATCTCAAAAGATCTTTCAATATATTTCCTAAGCGCTTTGAAAAACAATCCGTAAGTCAGTGATTCGTATTAATCCTTCTTTTACTAGAAAGGCTTCACGTATCACTCTTGTCAGCTCAGGTGCCATTAGTTACAGAAGATGTGACTAAGTGTCAAAAATTTGATGAATTGCCTCTCTCATTCGCCAACCTCGCGGTTGTCAGAAACATTCATGTCCTCCCCTTAAGTCCCCGGATCCTTCAACTAGTCACTCGCCTGACCTGTGACACTCCACGTTTCTAATCCGAAAAGACAGGATTCGGGAAAATTTTACGCAGTTAGAAAAGTGGCTAAGCGATTTAGCGATTTCACTGATCGGGCTGGATGATAGAATTAAGGGTGAATATTGAAAAGTATGATGTGCGACATTTTAATGTTAAAGTACATTGGAGATTTAAGAAAAGAGGTGCAAAATAAATTTCTGGGGGCATTCTCTTCGACAGTTGACATACTAATACATTTTACAATACATTTCTTCAGTGAAGTGTTATAAGTCAAATTTTAATAACATATTTTGTTTTAAATATTGTTTATTAAATATATTCGGATTAGTGGCATCCAAAAAACATAATTTATTTAAGGTACTGTTTAGGTTTCTACCCTTTCTTTTAAAGAAATGAAATATATTTTTATTTACAGAAACTGATCTTCTTTTTGAATATATTATTGTACAGAATACCATTCACACTTTATAAGAACGTTTTTGTAATTTATTTTATCGTTTGCATTTTGAGATAAAAATTTGGCAACTTCAGAAAAATCATCTACTAAGATTTTCTTTTGATTGCAATGTAAAATAAAAGACTTATTTTAAAAATTACTAAAAATGATATATTGCCCGAAGGTTATATTCGTATTCGTATCAACAAATTAAACAGAATTAAAAAGAAGATTCGTATCAACAAATTAAAAAGTGGTCCAGAAACCTCGGTTATTGCATTTCAAAGTTATTTACAATATATTATTTTTGAAAGAAAAAAAAAGCGTCTAGCTAAAAGTAAAAATAAAAACATGACCACAAAACTTCATAATAAGACTATTCAAACGCAGGGCACCTATCAAGAAAGTCTTTAATCCTGAAAGAAAACCCTTTAACTTGAAGATTCATTGCATCGAAACTAGGAATGTCTTCCGAAACTGTAATTAAAATCATTCATAAAGATTTAAAGTTAAAACAGATGTTTAAACCTGAAATTCATCTCCTTTTTAAAAAAACATTTCGCTAAAAAAAGGTAAATTGTCGAAAATTATGTAAAAAAACACTTAGCTACTGAAAAACGGAAATTTATGGTAGCACTCGCTGAGGTATGGGCAAATTTAAGTGACTGTAGTAAAAGAAGATCTCTTTTCTTTTGCTCAACAGACGGGAATGACTAAGAAATGGCTTCGTCAGTGTACAGTAAAGATTCTAAAGAAATTCATGATAGTTGCAAGATTTTCTAACAACTGCAAATTAAAAATCCAAAAAATCTAGTAAAGCTTAAATTTATTCACTCTACTATAAGCACAATATTTTAGAATCCATTTTTGAAGAGGAAATTCCAATTTTACATGGAAAGGGTACTCATAAAGTTGAGCTTCATGTGGACAAAGCTTCTAGTCACACATCTAAGTCAGCTGCCGCTTATTTAACAAAGAATAATCTAGAAACAAGAATAAAGTGTATCCCATTTGATGAAACACATGTAAAATCACTCAACGCTTCTGCAATGAACTTTTGTGATTTCGATTTATTAAAAAAGTCGTCAGAAAACAGCACCTAAAAACACTGATCTGATTTTGAAAAACGATTCAAGAGGAATGAAGTAAAATTTGCAAGACAGTACTAAGAAAATGTTTACTTTCATGAAATATTTCAGCTAGAGTTGTTGTCAAGAATCATAGCTATCAGATAGAAGCAAATTTTCACAAAAATTACGGAATGCATCGATAAAAATTAAATATCAGCATTGTTTCCATAAAGTATGAATGACTTTCTGTGTTGTTTTAGTAAGGACACCCTTAACCTAAATTGTCAATTCTCAAAAATTATCACCGCAAACAAAAATGTAAACTATTATTTACTTATGTAGAATGAAGTTATGAGTAAGACAAAAAATTATCCTTGGATGTGTCCTTGAGGTACAGCAGTCCATGCGGCTTCCACATATTGTCTAAGTTGGAACGGTGTAGTAGCGAGTGGTGAAGTCATTCGTTTTGAAAGCACGGGCACCTCGTTTTTGATTGGCGATAGATATGGAGAACAAGTAGGTCAAGGAAGCAATTCAATCTGATGGGTAAAGAAGAACTCTTTATCATTGCGTGCCAAATGTGATCACGCATTATCCTGTTACAATATGGTTGATGCCAAGAGCTGAATGTATGGGATGACCACATGATCCAACACCTCAGAGATGTAGCGCTGGTTATTCAATGTACCTGCAATGCGCACCTAGTGGGGTGATGCAGTGAAATCTCTCCAATAACACCCAAATTATGATAACGGGTGCAGGACCAGTGTCTCGATACATAACCCAACAGTTCAGTAGCCTCTCATCATGGTGTCTCTATACTGGAGTATGACCATCGTGATGTTATAGACAGAAGGGAGATTCGTCAGTAAGCACAATGTCTTTCCATTCCGTTGTCCATATCCGCCGTTAATCACACCGTTGCCAGAGCAAATGTCTGTGGTTTCCAGTCAAGGGTAAACAAAGCAATGGACGCCTTGAAGACATTCCACTCTGTTGCAAATGGTATCGAATGGTACGAGCTGATACCAAATGATGCATAACAGACAGAATATACTGTGCTGTGTTTCGTGGTGTAGCTGCGCGATCCATAACTGCCATGCGCACAATTCTAATGTCATCGCGGACAGTGGTGTAATGAGGTTGGTGCGATAATTTATTTTTATATCCATTAACTATCGACTCTATTATCGATAATGAATATTCTTTATATGGTGTTCAACAATATATTTCAAATAATAAATTTAAATATGCCTGTAACATTTGTATCTAAAAAAATTTTTCCCTGAAATTCTGCTCCATATCATTTACAAAAAAAAATTAATTATGCAATCTTATACAATTTATGCATTTTATTGTAAATTTGAATAATATAAAACTTGTAGATTATATCCAAAAACTCATAATTCCAAAATTAGTAATATGTTGAACAAATGGTAAGTCAATGATAATTCTAAAGATTGTTCTTATGAAATAACCACTTGGAATTTCAAATATTTTCGATAGTTAAGATTCTTACATTGATCTCGTGTGAGAACAGAAAGAGATAAATCGCTTTTAATAAATGTAATAACAAATTATATTTGTAGTTTTTCATTAGATAATCGATATTGAGTTTTGATATAAATCAGGACTATAAAGTCGGGGAAAAAATATGTTGCCAATTTTGCTTATTACAGCTTCATTGGCTCCAAATTAGATTTTCTTGGACTAATAATGCAAAATTTTTCACAGCAAAAAAGTTTTTTTACACAAATGACAAAAACAAGTTTTTTGATTGTTCTCCATTCTCTTACACAATATTTTGCATCCAGGAGACTCAGTGAAGGATACACCTTTTATGAATACTTCACAGAAAAACTTAGATCGCTTAGATCGAACATAAGATTTTTTGAATATTAAACTGTATCTCTGCCTAAAAGCTTTCATAGTGCTCAGGAAATAGTATATCAATATATAAGCCGCGTATTCTTTCAAGAACGTTACCTCATATCTTTCTCTATTTTATTGCATTTCTTTTAGTACCACTCAAATGATTTATTTTGTACATATTTAAATATATTATTATCATCATTATCATCTGTGGCGCGACAACCTAAGATGATGTACCAGAATTTCTTCCTGCGAGATTTCCAAACAGGCAATTAGTGGACTTGTTAGTCTCACACCCAACCCCCAGACTGCAGGATCAGTCCCCTGATATAATTCCTTAGAGCAGAATGTCTGGCTATACCTCAAGACGGGGTGGCTACCCATTTTATAGACACATTTTACGACATACAGGACCTTCATTAGTACTATATAAGGGTGATATCTATCTATTTATTCATCTAATGTGTGTGCGGGTGTGTGTGCATGCGTGAGTGTATGCTATTTCATATATATAATCCTTTTTAAATGCTTTTTTCTGATTTTTTAATACTTTCGGTAGTCTTGTGAGTTTCCAATTCACCGTTCTCGTATTCATGTGCTAATGCTTCAAAGAATAAAGTATCAAAGATTCGTATATTAGCATCATTCATTCGTGATAAAATCAATGTCTGCTTTTCTGTCTTTTTTACCCCTAAAAAAATTCCGTATAAAAAAATCAGTTATCATTTTTAACGAACCGATGGATAAGAAAATGGAAGCAAAATTCCTTATTTTTTTCCAACGTAATGCACAGACTTGTTTGAACAAATCATTCCTTTAAAAAAGAAAATTATATAGCAGTTTTAAAAAGACAAATAATAAAGTAAAGACTTTTTAAAAAAAAAAAAATAGTAAAAGGTAACATTTTTTGAATTATTCACAAAATAATTCCTGCTACGTGAGTCAAATTTTTTTCGTCATTTTTTTTTTGTACTTTTTTCTTTAATCTGTTGAAAAAAATAAAATATTTTTCGATCGTTTCGTATGACCTTTTTTATGGCTTATTAAATAGGTAGAAAAAAGTTATAGTCTCTTAAAGGTTACACTGGAAAAAATTAATAAGCGACGCAAAATTTTAATGACACTAATCAAATTGCATTTATACATATTTTTTCGTACTATAATTCCATTCATTTGGAAATGAATCAGAAATTCACCTAAGCACAGATTGCTTTTTTATTATTGAATTTAGCTTATTATTAATATAACAAAGAAATTGATCGATTCAGAATGCCAAAAGTTTTATTATATATATATATATATATATTTCCTTAAATATTAAAAGACAAAGGCATTTAAAAATAAATATTTTGATACTTACAGAAAAATATTCTAAAATATACTTTACGTTTCAGATAAAATACAAATAAAATGTTAAATCTATTTCTACAAAAAAATAATTTTAATAGAATGACTTTGAAAACTAAAAATATCGTGCGAAATGCTTCTTGGCAGAGACTATATATTTTTTTATTATGTAAAACAATTCATAAATGAAAGTAAATTTGACGGTTTCATTTTTGATAAACCGTTTAGATATATTTCTAAAAATATTACTTTTTATTTCCATTTGAATTTCTCTCGACAAATTATATATATTAAATATCTGATTTCAAACATACCACAGAACACACTACCCCGTATTAAAAAAATAAAATTTCTATGCTTCACTGAAATAATTAAATTCTTTAAGATAAATATCAGAATTAAAACTGTTAAGCCTTTGATTTGTTCGCAAATTTAACATTAAAATCAAGACGATGATATGTAGGAATATTATCTAGAATGACTTTATCAAATCTAATATATATTATGACTTATAAAATAAATTCGATATTGTGACTATATAAACATACATTTATGTTTTTTTTTTTCATACAAGCTCAAAATTATTTAATTATTTGTGTATTGCCTTAAGCTTTCAGAGAAGCAAAAATCAATTTTCATGCAAGACAGTAGAAGAGTAATTTTAGATACCTAAAATTAATGTGAATTTGATTATCCCTTTAGGTTCAATTTCGAATGTATAAAAAACGGATTGAAGAGTTTTTGATTGATTGCGTAACTTTTCCTACATTTTTTCTGCTTTTTTTCTGAGCTTTGAGCTGAGAAGAATTTCTGAAACAAAAAAAGATGAAATTAGTTTATCATTATCTATTATATAATAATTTAGTTTACTTTCTGGCATTCATCACACTTTTTTTACAAATTTCTGAAAAGTATTCTTCTTTGTATTTTTTTCGTTCACAGCAGTTGTATAAAGGAAATATTGGATTTTTTTAAGCCTTAAAATCAATTTATAAATTTGAATTCATCAGTTCATGCAAGATCTGACACTCTGCTTGAAATTCCATTATGATTTTACGATGTTTTAATGTCCATATTGAGTAGGATTAACTTTAAGAAAATCAGAATGAAATTAAGACAAAACACTTTTATAAATATTATTCCTTTAGATTTGCATAAAAGATAAGTATAATGGAATTCTTTGCTGAATTTTTTCGATAAGTGTACAGTATATGCAATTAATTTCTGTCATAATGATTATATTATAACTATTAACAAAATAATAAAATATAGAAACATTAAATCATTTTAATGAATGATTAGATAGACAAATCATAAGAATCTTAAAAGCATTCTTTAATTTGAATATTTTTTATTGTAATGATTTAGATGCATATTTTATTCTTTATTTTGAATTTTTTTTTTAATAAATATTTTTTTTTATTTTTCCTTTGCAATATCAATATAAAAAAATTTCCCTTAAAAATCAAACCTATTTCATTATATTTGAATATTTGCCTGGGTTTTCCACACGAATTTTACTGTTATGCATGGGTCTTTTTTCCAATTTACTTTAGAAATTTCGATTTTATTCCTTAAGTGCTGCAAAACACTTTACATGAAATTTGTGGACAGTAATATTCTAAGAAATGAATGTTAAAGAGTAAAAAAGACTGTTTACTTACGTTAAAGTATCCAACTACCCTAAAATTGTAAATTTTACCAAAAATTGCCAGATTTTTTTATGATTTTATTATATTGGCCATGTGTTATTAGCTTTATAAAAATACTAAGTTTATTTTTTCCACATTCACTATAACAAAAACTACAAGTGCTTTAGTAAAAGCAGATGTCATTACTTTAAGCAAGATGTCATACTTTAAAATGCGTTTTACTCGAATTTTATTTATTTATTAAGAAACGAAATAAGTATGCAATACACAAAATCTTATGTAAGAAATCAATTAAGGTATCTGACTACCCTAAAATTGTGAATTTTGCACAAAAATGACAAATTTTTTTTATGATTTTATTTTATAGGTCATCTTATTAGCTTTTTAAAAATGCCAAGTTTATTATTTTCTGTTCACTAGAAAAAAAAGTGTTTAAGTAAAAGCATATATCATTACTTTAAGCAAGATGTCAAACGTTAAAACGCGTTTTACTCGAAATGTGTTTTTCTTAAATTACTCAAATGGGGACAAAGATTGCTCAAAAAGTTTTGAAAATAATTAATTGAATTTTTTTGTATATGTTCTGTATAATAGTAGAATTTTTTTAACCTTCCAATTTATCAATCACTGTTTTAATTCAAAATTTACAGTCCATTATGTAAACATAAGCACTGTTTTTCTAAGCAATTCCATATATTAACTAAGATAAAGTGTTCTAGTTTTTGAAAAAAAATTTTAGTATTTTTTATTCTGAAGGTCACAATTTAAAAATGAATAGCAAAACAACACATCAAAACTGAAAACTTTAAAAATTTGTTCATAAACTGTTTGTACAAAATGGGCCCCGTTTATGTAACTTTTGTAAATTCTTACCAATGTTTTCCCATTTTAGTAATACTATAATTTCGTTTTCTCTTCTTATATTTAGCATATTTTTCTTAAAATATACTAAATATATCTAAAACCACAAAAAATTTCCCATATATCTATTTCTTTTTTAAATTGTCACGCAAGTAGTTAGATACCTTAAATAAGATTATTCATTTCTGGAACTACATTATCAATTTTCAAAATAAATAAGCAACAGATTCTAGGAGTTAATATATCAAATATAAATTCACCAGATACTGTTCCTATAAAGAAAACTTGCTAAAAAATTAGTATTTCTTTTTAAGATATTTAACTGAAAAAAGATTTTTCTCTAAATTTCACTCCCAAACAGTTATTTACTTTTCATGTTCAATTGACAAATATCATTTTTAAAAAGAGTCTAAATTCGAATTAGATTGCATATTCAAAGAAACAAACAACATTTTTATTAAATTGATATAGTTGTGAAAAATATATTGTATTAATACTGCTGAATTCTAAATTAGAAATGGATACAATATGCGCATCATTTATTATTAGTTTTTAACTAAATTAAACTTGTGGATCCTTCTTGCAAATGTGCAGCCTTAACGTATTTTAAATAATGTTAATCCTAAAGAATCTCATGAATCTTTAAAGCAAGAACATTATTATAATTGTGTGTTATATAGAAGAAAAAGTCAAATGAACCACATACAGAAACGATGACTAAAATATACTTTCATTGATATTTAAATGAAGTGAATTTTTCCTTTAATATAAATGAAAAAGTAAAAATTCTCCAGAAGGAATTAAAAATTTTATTTCAATGTCACTTTTTTAAAAAAATTTATCACTTTTTTGCTCACTTTTTCTCTTACAAGAAACAGACAATTTTGGTACATTTAGATTTATTAAACAACTTTTCAACCTCAGAATGGATGGTTATACATATTTTAAGTATTTATCTTTAAATTTCCTCTTGCAAAAGTTAGTGAGGTATATATATATAACATTTATACGTCAAATAAGTATTGCTTAACCCTATATTTCTATCATATTCTCTGTTTTAAAAATTCTTAATTGAGTTATTTCATATTTCATTCTATTTAAAACTCAGCAAATGGTCTAAGATATATAAAAAACAATGAGAAATTTCGCAAGTAAAATATGTTTTTTTTTACACATTTACTTAAAAACAAATGTTACATTGTTCAACAAACGAATGTTCTGTACATTGCATTGCATTGTATTGCAATTCAACTTATTTTGATATTTTTCTATCAGGTAAAAAAAACTCAATATGGTGCATAATAAATGATTCTCACCTGCGCCTCACAGTAGCTTACGATGCAGTTTGTTGACAAAACCAAAAAAAAAAATTTTTGTGTCAACAAACAATTTATATCATCATTAATCACATCAAAATGAAAAGAACGTTTATTCTTCTGCATTCTAATGATTCGTCTACAATTATAAATAAAACAACGTAAGGGAATAAAATGTAGTTTATTCCTATAAATTTTATTTATGACACATTTTTAAACATAGAAAGATGTTTTTTACTGTTAATTTTCCATTGCTTATATGCTCTTAAAGCAAAATTAATATTTATTATGATGTCTTGCTTTTTAGGAATTAAAATTTTAGGTACTTTTTCTCGCTAATGTAACATTTATTCTGCACAAAATCTCTTAAAATAATTATCATATCTTATTTCGTTTTGGTTAAAAGTCAATGCAATTTTGTTTAAATACTTATTTTTCCTTTGTATTTCGGTCTATCTAGATTGCCACGATGATTATTGTTTAATTTAGTGAAAGTAATGAACAGACTTTAGTTAAAGAAATGATGTATTGAACAGAAATTATTTTAATTGTCTGCACATTTTCAAGATGATGAAAGTTAGATCCAGTGAAATAATATCATATATTTTCTCTTTTTCTCCTTTTATTTTCAAGAAATATTTTCCTAGCACGTACATTGAAGAAGCTCCAGTTTCGGCGTTTTCGACTAATCTGAATTGAAATTCGATTCTTCCTTTTATTTTATTTTTATTTTATTAAATTAATCTATTTTATTAAATAAGTAATTATTAAAAGTATACCATCGTAATAAAATCTACACTGATAAAAAGAAATAAAATAATTACTTGAACTAGCATTGCTTGAGTTTTTTTTTTTTAACTTTATTAGAAAACTATGTTAAATTTATTTACAAATCAATCATTAATTAGCAAAGCTTGTGGTGAATGGCACGATCATTTTGGTAGTCAAATAATCATAGTTGCAAATTCAGAGATGATGCCGTTGCCGAATCATGGTTTGAGTTCTAATATGCTACCAAGGATTCATAATGTAGCAGACCTAATGTATGTTAACCCCTTAAAGCCATAGTTTTTTTTTCCCGAAAAAACTGGTAAACAACAATCGAGTTTGTTTGTTTTTAACAAAAAATTAATGTATAGATGTAGTTTAATTTCGTTTCGAGTTTATATAGCTTAATATATTCAATATAGTTTAAATAGTATGTATATAGATTTTAATTATAACCTATATTATCTCTTTTTACTAGAAAGGATCTCTGACAGGCATTAGAAATAAAAAAACGCGAGATACAAGATTGCGTTAAGGGGTTCAAACTCCGCTCTTTATTGCTATGTGGAAGTGTAAGAATCAGGTTCCAGTTAAATTGTAACTTCGTCACTTGATCCTAAATCAGAATTGCGAAGTTCTTCGTCAATAACCCTTGTGTTGCTTCTAAATGCGACGTTAATACACAATGAAATATTAGGAAGTCTTGCATTTTCATTCACTTGATAGTATTTCTCCCTGCACCTAAAAAAAGAAACGTGAATCAAAATTTCAATAAATATATTTTTAGGTTTCAATTTAATTTAAAGTTTTAATTTATATTCACATTCTATTTCTATTCACACTAACTTTAAATCTAAGCTACGTGTTAATACGTATTTGAAATAAAATTCTGCGTTAAATCAAAGTGCAGAACTAATGCTCTACTTAAATTTTAATCATTTGGATCCTTAGAAAATTTCAAAAATTTTTCGATGATGTAAGATAAGATTACAATAGCTCTGAATCTTTTTAATTAATCTTTCAGCACATTGAATACTTGCAATTCCTATTCTAATTTCCTAGGCATTATTGAAACCGTTGATGAACATTAATCAGTAAAAATATTTAATTAAACAAAATTAGCGTAAGATTTCTCCCAAGACACGTGTTTAATTCAGACTAATTGCCCGTTATATTAACTTTCAATTGTCTATGTGTTATCAGTTTTATGCATCTAGAAATTGTTTCGCTATTTGGACTTTAGGAACAATCACAACTCAAGCAAAGCTACAATATTATTGTAATATGCATATGAGTTTTTCTATACTTTAATTCCAAAGATTTTCTAAATTGTTTTTCCTTTTCTACATACCAGTTTAGAGACAAGTGAAATGAAACATCTTTCTTCCTCTTAGAGGAGGAAGAAAGACAGTTCAAAGATAGGAGTTGAATCATTTTTATTCTAAACTGTACACAAAAATTGGCCCACGGCTTAATTTATTTCATTTAAGATTTTCATTTCAACAATCATAGTAATGTTTCATGCAGAAATTTTAATATTCTTTATTTCTTAATGCAAGACTCTCTGGACATAAATTATTAAGGTATCCGACTGTTTGCGAAAACTTTTTTTTTAAAGGGAGATATGGGGATTTTTTTTTGTGGTTGTTTTTAGATTTCTTTAGGTATTTTATGAAAAATATGCTAAACTTAAGAAGAGAAAAAGAAATTATTATTACTAAACTGAAAAAAAATGGGCAGAAATTGACAAAAAATAACATAAACGTGGCCCATTCCGTACCAAAAGTTTATGAAAGCAAATTTTCAATATTTCAATTCTGATGTGTTGCTATGTTATTCTATTTTGAAGTGACCTTCAGAATAAGAAATATTTTAAGTTTTACAAGAAATAGAACACTTTATCTTAGTTTTTATATGAAATTGCTTACAAAAACAGTGATTATATTCACATAAGGAACTGTAAATTTTGTAATAAAGCGGTGGTTGATAAATCTGAAGGTTAAAACACTTCTACTATTTTTTCAGGACATACACAAAAAAATTCAGTTAATTATTTTCAAATCTTTTTGAGCAATCGGCTGGCCCCGTTTGAGCATTTAAAAAACACACACATTTCGAATAAAACGCGTTTTAATGTATGACATCTTGCTTAAAGTAATGGCATCTGCTTTTACTAAAACACTTGTAGGGTTTTTTCTAGTGAACGAAAAATAATAATTTTGGTATTTTTGTAAAACTAATAAGATGTCCAATAAAATAAAACCATAAAAAAAATTTATCAATTTCTGGCAAAATTCACAATTTTGAGGTAGTCGGATACCTTAAAGATAAGTCAGTCTTCAAATATCTAAAATAAATGTTTATATGTTAAAAAGGTACAAAAAAGAATTCTTGATGTAGAATTATAAAACTCACATTCTTTTGTGAAAAAAATACATTTAAAATACCTGAAATTGTCATTATTGATAAAACGGTAGGAAGTATCGTTTTTAACTGTTCGTGCTAAAATACAAAACTTTAATGTACAGCAATTATTGTATTATTAATATTTTTTATAATTTTCTTTCTTAGAGATAGGTATTTTAAATTAATAAAAAAATAAAACTTCTGATAAGAATAGTAAACTTTGTTATCAACATAAAACTCGTAATGTAAAGGGTGATTGATGGAAAGGACATAAAATTCCAGAATTTTGAGAATGATCTTTATTTTTATTATTTTCATGACATATAGTATTTTTAATACATTTTGAAATGCTGATATCGTGTCCTGTTTAAAACATTAAATATGATATTTTTTACATGTTCCTTAGAATTTTTTATGAGTTATTTATTTTAAATAAAGTCAAATCACATATATCCAATTTTAAAAAAATTGAATTGGAATGCCAAATAACAGTAACATTTAAATGACTGACATAATTATAATAAAAGAAAATGTATTTTCTTTCAAGAATTAACTAATATCATCTCAAAATATGAGTTCACCAATCTTTCTTAAAGTTTTTCTTGATAAAATCTTTCAGAATCATCTGATAACTTGATTATTTTACTGCTAAAAATTCCTTGCTGCACGTTATTATTTATTTGCTATCTTGATCATTTAGAATTAAGGGAAAATTCATGTGAATAATTATTTACTTTCCCATTAATTTATTTAGTTAGTTTTATGTAGTTTTACTATTCAATGATACGTCTGTTTATTTTAATATGATTAAGCATCTTACTGTCATATCACAGGATTGTTTCATTACAATTTCTAAAGTACAAATACTAAATATTAATTTATAAAATCATTGCTTTAACTGTTTTCCATACAAATTATTTTGAAAGAAACTGCAAAAAATAATTTTTTTTTTTTACTTTATTATTAAATACAGTGAAACGAAACAGAACAAAATATGTATCTTTTAAGTTGGGTTTTAATTTTTTTACAGGTGTAAAAGCATGTAGTTTTAATATTAGTTTACTATCCCGAGTTATCTTGGGCAAACGGAAAAAAGTTACATATTAGTCTTTATATGATTTTTTTTTAAACAAGGGACAACACAAAGTGATACCTGTTATTCTGTACACTGGTATCTGGTCTCTTTTCTTACTGGCTTACCTCTTGAATTTAATTTACGGGAGTACAGAGTTCACTGTCTCGTTGGATTTGATTTTTTTCAGTAGCAGAAATAAACTCTGGAAAATGCCTTGAGGTTAATCTGGGTGGGGAAGGACTAATGCTGGGTCTTTCTGATGTAGCAGAAAACTCTTCATGGTGCTTTTCTGACATTAGTTTTCAATCAATTTCATTCTAAAAAGTTTAGGTGATAGTGAACCTCCTGATTTACAGTACATAATGTAGGAGTTCCACCAGGCCAAATCCAATAAACGGAAGAAAATCTTCTTATAGTATTTTCCCCTCTTTTTGTGGTGATGAATAAGCAGCTAAATGCTGGTTTATTTTATCTGCATTACCCATTTTGTCATTGTAGTCAACTACACATTTAGTCCTGGACTTTGTCTCTCCCGTTTATTTGTCACATCTTGCATTTCGATTGTATGTATTGTGGAAATTGGACTAATATCCTTCTTATCTTTCCATTTCCTTTCCATTTACTTTCTCTCTCTGCTACCCTATAATTTTTCTTTTTTTTTTAAATTTGCTTGTCTTTAGATCTGGAGGTAAATCTTTTCTATTCAATCGGAGTATTCCACATCAGTCTTTCTTTTGACTAACGTATCAGCCAAACCTGGTAATTTATAAAAATTGTCCAAACTGCCAATCAAAGCTGAATATATCTTTTCATTTCCTCCAGGCCGAGTAAAACCGTGATAAAAAAATCGTACTGGCAAATTTAGCTTCGCCCGAGTTTTCTCGGGATAATAATTAACTGCAATATATACGGACTCGAGATAACTCGGGATAATCAGGCAAGCGGTTAAAATTAAAGAGAATGAAATAAAAATGAGTTTAATATGTATACTTTCTGGTTTACAATTTTCTTTTTTCCAAATTTATATAATTTAAAGGTTAAATTCTTCTAGAAAATATTAAATAAATTTTAAATATTTTATCTATCAAATTATTATTTTTTATTATTATTAGTCATCTTCTTATTATTATTATTATTTATCTTATTACTATTATTATAATTCTTTTATGAAAAATAAATGATTCAAAAGAGTTCAAAAAATTAAAATGATTCGCCATTTCGTCAACGATCCTTCTATATTAAAGAAATTATAATTCATTTGAAAACATAATCATAAATAAAAGCAAAGAGGAAATAAATTTCAAAGATCATCTACAAACACATTTCAAAACTGCAGACTAAATGTTTCAAAACTAAGAAAGTCAAACATTCCAAAAATTTAAATTAGCCTTTTTTAGTGAAATGGTGAAAAATTCTTAAATAATTTGATAAAACTGCTTGCTGATTAAACAAATTATTTTTTCTTAACTATGAATGCATATATAGTTACACTCATGTATAGTTAATACTCCATTACTTCTGAGTAAATAAATGGTAACATTTTATTCAGCTGAAATTTTCAGAGTAACATTTTATTAGAGTAATTCAGTTGTTGACATTTATGTCATCATATGCAATTATTTGCGAAATATTTTACCGAAACGAATTAAGATAACATAAATTATATGTATAAAAACTACAAAACAATTTTTATGTGGCAACCTTTTTGTTTAAAGTTATTTCAATAATTCTTCACTAATACACACATAATAGTGATAAGATATTTTTTTTATTTTCAAAAGTTTGTAGAAAACGAAAACTCTCTTATTTAAATATCCAAAATGATTAATTTTTAATTTTAAGTAACTGATAAGGATATAGATTATAGAAAATTCATGATTTATACTTTCTTTATATTTAAAATATTTTGTCCATCATTTATCAAATCAAAATATCCTTATATAAAATTAATATCTTGATTTATCTTGTTTAGGTTTCTTGTTTTCAAATAGAAGCAATTTTTATCTTACAATTGGAATAGAACTCGTAGAAAAACATTTCAGAATCATCAAACATGAATATGAATTTCCATTTATACTTGCAACAGTATCAGGAAATCCTGATTTTAAGATTATTGCGATTTGTAACATTTTCATGGGTAAAATAAATTAATGTCTAAAAATCCAGTGTAAAAAGAAAAAAATCAAACAAAATGAAATATCTCAAATAAAAATAGGAACACCCGTTAAATTATTGTATTTAATAAACTTCTTCAAATGTTGTATTTTCCGTGATATTACTATATATACAAATTGAATGAAGTATTTATCTTTCATTATTCATAAAAAAAATTCATAATATTATAAAATAACTGTTTATTTCTTTAAAAATTAAAAGTAAAAAAACTTTTTTAAAAACAAGCTTTTATTTAAACGCGCTAAAAAGAATAAAATAAATTTTTCTTTAAAATTTTTTTACTATCAACTTATAACGTCATTACACAATTTATATTATATAAAAGCTTGTCGCAAGATTAAAGCACTCTCATTTACTTAGTTTGAAAATTTTAAGAAATTGAAATCACTCAGATCAAGTTATGTAATTTACTTGTTTATCTGCAGAGGTAAATCTCGCGACAAGCTTTTATATCATATAAATTGTGTAATGACGTTATAAGTTGATAGTAAAAAAAATTTAAAGAAAAATTTATTTTATTCTTTTTAGCGCGTTTAAATAAAAGCTTGTTTTTAAAAAAGTTTTTTTACTTTTAATTTATTTTTTACTTTTTAGTTATCACTGGACAGGTTTCTGAGTCTGTTCATCTCATTCAATTCATTATTGTTGCTAGGTATTAGCCGGTTATTTTCGAACAGTCGACCTAAATGAATCCTCGCAAAAAGGGTACTAGACGAAAAACACAATTTTTTCTTAAATCCGTAAATTTTAAGCAATTCTTTCAATCTTCGTACAGATCTTGAGTAATGTTATCCTACACACGAAAAAAGTTTTATGAGATTTTCTTCAAAAATGACGAAGTTATTAAATATTAAAATTTTGAGTATTTTTTGAAAAATCGTAAAAAAAGAAGTTTTTGACATTTTATTTTTTAAATGACTGATTCTAAAAGAGCAAATCATGAGCTGTTTTAGTACGGAATGTTGATTCATTTAAACAAAAAAATTCATGCGCGTCAATTTAGACATTATTTTCATAAAAACGCATCGATTTTGACTTATTTAAAAAAAATCGCAAGAAATACAAATATTATTATTTTGTAAAAAACATTATACCGTATCCGGACAAAATAAATGTTTTTTCCGATTCTATAATTATTTTTTGTCTGAGCTTCCTGCATTAAAGTTAGAATTTCTATAATACTCCATCTTAGTTTAACTTGGCAGCGTTGAGAAAGGTATACAATGTACCAATCTACTTGAAAAATAGCTCTACTTTTTTAGTTTTGAATTTAAATCCAAGAAAATAGATAGAAATTTGTAAAAAAAAAATTGTATATGTTGTAGAAATGTAATTACTTTTTAGACAAAGTTAATTAATACAGTCAAAAGCGCAACGTTATGAAATTCCAGTTTGGCTGAAAACCGATTTTCGACGCCAACTTTTGTCATTGTTGTAACAATAAAATTATTACAACAATGCAGATATATCCAAGTTGGCGCCCAAAACTAGTTTAAAGTTTTTAATTAATATCTTTTTAATTAATTGCAATATCGGAATATAAATGGTCAAAACATGCATTGTCATCCAAACTAAACGTGCATACAAAATTTCAGCTCAATGCGATAACGATATCAGCTTCAAAATTGAGTTGCAAGATTCCACCCGAACAAATTACATACATACATACATACATACATACATACATACATTGTAAGTTAAATAAAAGCTTTTAAAAATAACAACTTGGCTGTAATAATAAGTGAAATATTTTAATTTTTTTTGCTCTATAAATGCATAAATTCTTCGACAAAACATACACAGCTGATAAATACTTATTTTTACAGTATTTTAATAAACTAAAATTAGAGAAATAACTGACAGAAATTATAATTATTAAATCATCATTCCTTATTCCTAATAAAAAAAGTTAAAATAGAAATTTAATCCCGAAAATTGCGAACATATTCTTTCCTTCAACATAAACTTCTCTTCAAATTTAAACTTCTCCGAAAGTGAAACATAAAAATAGCCCATCCTTTCAAGAAACCCCACCATCCCCTCTTTGCATCTCATCAACTCATCCATCACCTTCGAGCCAGACGTTGACAACCAATCCCAAAGGAGCCAGTTCTCTCCCGATATCCTGGTATGTTGACTTAAATATTTAAGTCCTTTTTGATCGTTACCTTTAGGGCCAGATCCATCAGCTAGCAGCAATCAACACAAGTCTATAGACATGTTTGTTTGTGTTATCGATGGTGCCTGGTACCATACTAAAATATTTCTCGACTCCTGTTGAGGCACTGATAGAGGAGTAATCCTCTACGGCTGCTCCAGAACGATATGGAATGAAACCATTACTCATGCAAAGAAGTTGGGCCAGGGGAGACGGTTCGATGTTACTCCTTAACAAGATGTTGCTTCCAACTTCTGAAAGAATAATCTTCTAGGCACTGTGGCAGCTTATGAATCAAAGGAAGGTTATTTGTTTATTACGGAATACGGCTTGATACCTTGTACTGGAGGTAAATTTGATGCGATGGGGTTGAAAGCATTTGAACTGGTTATGATTGAAGGCTGAGTTTTAGGAGTAATGTAATCTTGATTATTTAAGAATGTAAGAAATAAAAATACAGAAATAGTTATAAAAAGTATTGAAAAAAAATATGGCATTTATAAGCAAAAATAAATATTTTAAAATATGAAAAACACATACGGTAATTTTAAATTAAATGGAAATATATTAGGAATCCAAAATCTAGAGAAAATAATAAATATATATATCTGAATTTCATTCCCAATTCACTAGTATTATATGTATATATATATATAAAATTCTAATATATATAAAAAATTCTATATATATAAAATTCTAAACGGTGATCTCTTACACTCATTTCTTAAAAACAAGATATACTACTAAAAATTTTGATTTAATCTATTATCATTAATATTCTGAAGGAATGTAACTTCGTCACAGACAAATGGTATTAAGAGCACAACAACGGAACGTAATTTAAGATACAACATTATAAAAAAGGGAGTATATTTGCATTCTAGACTTAAATTTTAATTTTAATGCTACTTATAAAGTTCATCTGTAAGTAATAAAATAAATAAGGAAAAAAATAAGTCTAGAATATCCACGATGTATTTTCCATTCTTTCAAATAACAGTATTTTTTAGTAGAATAAATAGATTGTTTGCTAAGTAATATAGATAAATTATTTTATAATTACAGAAGTGATAAACCACATAAAAAGGTTCACTGTTTAAAAAAATATTAATGATATTCAGTAATATTTATGATAGAGAAAAAAGCCGACATAGCATAAAATATAAAGTTAAAAGACTTAAAATTCTTAAATTATTTTTTTAACATTCAAGTGAAGAAAAATAATTTAGAATTATTAAAATATCATTTGTAAAAATACACTACAAGTAAATTGCAAACAAACATGAAATTACTTACATAATTTTATTATTTTACTTACAAACGTTTTTTCATTTGTATTATTCAGAATAACAACATTCAAATGTTCTAGAAGGGAACTTCTTATTTATTAAGAACCGAAATAAGTATGCACAATACCAAAAATCTTATGAGAGAAATCAAACAAGGTATCCACCCTAAAATTGTGAATTTTGCCAAAAAAAGACAAATTTTTTTTATGATTTTATATCATAGACCATCTTATTAGCTTTATAAAAATACCAAGTTCATTATTTTCCGTTCATTAGGGGGAAAAGTATTTTAGTGAAAGCAGATGCCATACGTTAAAACGCGTTTTACTCCAAATGTGTTTTTTCTAAATACTCAAACGGGGACAGAGCGATTGCTAAAAAGGTTTTGAAAATAATTAACTAAGATTTCTTGTGTATGTTTTGTATAATAGAAGATGTGTTTTAACATTCAGATGTATCAATCACTCTCTTATTACAAAATGTACAGTCCCTTATGTTAATATAATCACTGTTATTTTAAGCAATTTCATATAATAACTAAGATAAAGTGCTCTAGTTTTTGTAAAAATTAAAAAAAACCTGGTAACCTGAAAGTCATTTAAAAACTGAATAACATAGCAACACATAAAAATGGAAAGTTTGTTCATAAACGTTTTGTACAAAATGAGACGTCGTGTTTATGTTTTTTTTTTTTTTTGGTAACATTTTACCCATTTTTTTCCATTTTAGTAATAATAATTTCTTTTTATCTTTTTAATTTTAGCATTTTTTTTTTCTTAAACCAAGTCTAAAAACAACAAAAAATCCCCATACCTCCATTTTTCAAAAAAAAATTGTTTCAAGTAGTCGGATACCTTAAAAACTAAATTATCAACTTATTACTTTTAAATGTTCACTGTTAAACTTTAAAAAAATCATTTTCTTCTAGTCGTTTACAAAATGTTTTGGTTTTTAAACAAATAAATATTTTTTAAAGCATCGAACAAAAAAAATTAATATTTCTAAACTTCCTCAAAAATCAAACTTTAATTTGAAGAGCTGTAATCTCTAGAGAAACGGAAATACAATCAAGCAATAAACAATTGAAGTTATTATTATTAAACATAAGTTTCAAACATATTTTCTAACTAAAAGCATTAATTCAATTACCACTCTTACCCTTTAGGCTATAAACAAATTAACAATATCATTTCCCTCGACAGCTTGATTTTACCTAATTGTACTCGGCACTTTCATTTACAGTTTTGAACACCGAAACGTCCCTAATCTCTTAAATTATTTCAGCTTCGAATTTCCATTCAGAATTTAACGAATCATGGAACACTCTGTTGGCACAATCAGTCTTATAATTAATAACCGCAGAACATTCTGTTGTGTATATCAGATTGCCATATGGCCTCCACTGGGAAGGGAGATAGAATTGTAACAACACAAAAGCTCTACGTAGCTGAAGATAGTTTTGGCAGATGATTTCCATTATGTGGTATATCGGACAGCATGAAACTTTATCCCATGAATATTCTCTCGCAAATAAAGGATTATATTTAATGCGGGTCTCGTAACCTTTGAAGCTTTATTATATGGATTCAACAAGTTAAAACAAGTTATATGAAAGCTTTGAGGGTTCATTAATTGTGAAGCTAAAATTATGCGCATGGATTATGTGGATTAACCTACACGGCAAACTAAAAAAAAATATGGTGCAAGAATTCTTCTTAGAATAATTTTATGCAGGTAGTTATCAAGTAAAGGTTTAATCATTACAAATTATAACAAAATTAATTTCAAGACTTCAAGGGAATTGACTCAGATACTCCATAATTAATTTGTATTGAAGGGTAAATTAAGTGGCGTCTAATTGTTCTTTAATTATCCCCGAAGTAGCTGTATCGAAGGGAGTCTAACATATTTAAATCTCCTAAAATTCCGGGCTTTCCATATAAGTAAAGATCAGACATTTAGTAACATGCATCACATAACTTATATTCTGTAATAAGGAAAATATAACTCAAGTGTTTAACCCTTTCGCGAATAAGAGAAACCTTTTCTCTATTTTAAAATTGGTGATTGTCGCATTTACTTATAATCTTATCTGTATTATTTATACAGAATACCAAAATGAAAAGTATGCTGATCGCCATTTTGAAAACGAGAAAATTTATGAGGAGGGGGGAGATGAATGAATGTCCAATGAATTGGAACCAATGATAAACTTTCGTGGAATGTATTCTTATTATTATAACTTATTTCAGTTTATTGTGTCGTGTAATAATATAATATATTACTGTAATTTCACTCATTTTTTACGTTATTCAGTAAGAAACATTTTGTGCAATAATAAGGTATATATATATATGTCAGGTTTGAAAAGATTAACTTTAAAATTAAGGGAGTAATAAATAAAAATAGAGCGAACTCTTTATCATCGCGTAAGGATTTGTGGGTAAGTAAGCCTATTTAAAGGTGGAGCGAGCGCTGACGAAGGCGAACCGAAAGCGTACTGGAGAGAAGTAGCTGATGGATTCCTGGCCGGATTACCGTCTATTGTTCTATAGAGTTGGCGCTTAAGCGACGCCATGTTGGATATTAAATTATTGTAGAGAAATAAAAAGAAGAATTGATGATAGAAGATGCCTCATCATTTAACCCGCAGGCCTGGGGCCTGTCATATATATATATTATTAGAATAAAAACACAAATGTTAATAACAAATAATTCTTCAGGAATATGTCTATTCTGTCACGATAACATTCCAAAAGAACTGCCCACTGTTAGGCCTTTTTATTTTATGTCTAAGTAAAAATAAACAGTTACATACTGTAGGCAACCTTAAGTCTTGTAAGGGTTAAGAAAATATTCAAAAATCACATTTTTTTTAAAAATGAAGCAAAATACAAAAAGTTCTAATTGTATATCTTTATTCATACGTAAGTCTTAATTTTCCTAATTTTATTTAGTAAAAGTGTACGATTGTTTTAGATATGAAAAATGTCTGAGTGAATGTTTCACTCTAATGTCAAGTAATATACTTACTTCCACAAATCTGTTAAGTAGTATTTTCTTAATTTTTGCATTTAAAGTTGAAATTGTAGAAATATTCCGAAATGTTTATGTGTATTAGATACTAAAACCTCAATTTAATATCTTCCGATATAAAAGAATAGAAGCATAAAATTAGAACATAAATTAAAAATTAAATATCTAAATATATAATTATAGATTAATACATGAATATAAATAGGTATATAATTGAAAAATAAATATACTAATATGAAATAAATATAATATAATATATAAATACAAAACAAAATTTAATTAAAACACTTTTATTAAAATTGACTTTTTAAATGTTTCCTTCATTTGTAAATAAATGGTTGTAAACGATATTGTTCTAGAGTTTACATTATTTTGGAGCATATAAACATATAAGAAAGCTTATAATTCCATTGAAAAATTAAATGCCCTTTTGTAATTGCTTTCATTTAGCGTATACAAGAATAGTATTCAATTCGACGTAAGGAATTTTTATAAGTAATCATAAATATCTGCAGAAAGAAGTGCACGATTTCACCGAAAGAACTTCAGAAAACGCATTAAAAATAAACGATATATGTGTCTCACTAATGTTACTTGATAATATACGCGTACTTTAAAGATTCGACAGTAAAAGGAATTTCAAATGAAGAGAGATCTGAAGGTAAACACCTAACTTTAAGCAAAAGAAAAGAATTTTTCCCAAATTCACTCTTCTTATATATCATTGATCTTGAATTTTAAAACCTAAAGCAAATTGTAAGTTGGGAAATGTTGTTTTGTACGTAAACTTTCTAAATAAAAATACACATTTATTTTTTGAAATTTTATTTGTTGACATTTTTTGGAAAGTAGCATAAAAATATGGATAGAATTATATGCATTTCTCATGCTTACCAAAATAAAAAAATAAATCATTGAAGTTTTTACTTTCTTTTTTTTTTCTATATATGGGGGGGGGGTATTTTAGCATATGATCAATTCATCCAATACTTAAAAAAAATTCGGAAATAAATATTGCTCTTCTCAAAAACGTAAGTTACTTTGTTGTAAGGTTATATATATTTTATGGTATTTCAAAGTATATCTAACATCAGACAAAAATCATACAGCGAACCTTGTTGAAAATGTATAATTTAAATAGTCATCTTAAATAACAAATATAACTAAACATTTTTTTATACAGTTGCTTTTATTTGTGCAATTTATCTATTGATTTATTCGTAGTAATACTTATAAATATAAAAAATCCTGAAACTTCTTTCAATATCATCTCTTTCATTTTTTTTTCTTCAAATTTAGTTTATGGTATGTTCAATATTCAATATAGAAACAGATTTTATGCAAAAAAATTCTATAGTCATAAAAATAGCATCAAATCTTATTTTTAACCTTTTGATTTAAAAAAGGAAAAGCATTTCACAAAACCTTTTATTGATTACATATATCCACGTTAACACGTATATAAAAAGTCTATCGCAGAATATATCGAAGAGTTTTCTGTTGACATTTATAAAACTTATGATGTATAATTTAAATTTGAGAAAATACCATGTCTTGTGTAATAACACAAATGTATGTATTAAAAATATTGTAAGCTGAAAACATTTGTTTATCGATGAATTCTTTAATATCTGGCAATCAAATTTACTAAAGTAAAATAATATTTTTTTGGGATAAAAATTATTGCATATTAAATAGAGAAAGTAAAATTGAAATTATTAAACTTTAAACTACACTTTTATAGCAAATATTTTGCAATGCACGAAATTATAACATTTCTTTGGGATGTAATAAAAAATGTTTTTTTTTCTTGTAAAAGCATCTTTACCTAGATGAATAGTTTTACTTTCATATGCATAGATTTAATGAAATATTTTCATATATTTCATCAAACAAATAACGTTCAGCGAAATATATAAATTTAATTTTCGCTGAAAACTGGTGTGATAAATGTTTCAAATAGAAATGAGCAGATTGTGCTCCAAGATATTAAAATTTGTATGTAAACTAATATACGCAAAAGCTATCAGGCTAAAAATTTTGTCACTCTAATCGCTGGAATTCAATACCCGAATAAAAGTTTCAAAACCTTGCCCAAATATTTGATTTTCCTTAATTACAACAACAAGAATGTTAACTTATTCTTCGGACTTGAACACTACTGATACTTGAACAGTATCAGTAATGTTAAATCAAGAGCCATGACAGAAAATGCTACTCTATTTTCCAATATCTACATAATGCAGAACTTTAAAGCAGCCATCCACACTCTCGTCATTTAAGCTCCAAGTTTAGTGAGAGCAATATTAAAGTTTCGGTTTAAAATTTCAAGCTTGTACCCTACTTACACTGAAATGATGCTTAATTTAAGATTTCCTGGGGATAGTTTAGCTAGTTTAATGTGTTCTCTTGTACATAACGTAATTTAGAATGTTTTGAATTCTATATGCAAAAAGATTATTTTTGTTAAAACTTTAGCTAAAATGCAATAGCTTAATTGAGTCATTTAGCAATTATGATACATAAATAATTAATTAGTTTCAACCTCTATTGTTCGAGTAAATTATTAGTAAATTCTTCGCACTTTTATATAATAGGTAAAAAAAATAATGATTCTTTCGATTAAATTATTTTTGTTACTTTATTATTTTTTTTACCAGAGAAAAAGAATTATTCGCAAGAAAAAAGTACTATTGCGCTACTTTAAGTAATTTAAATAGCTAAAAATATCACTTATACATTTAATACAATTCTATATTTGTAACCGAAAAGTTTTTCTTATTACGTTTTGTAGTTTATTGTTAAATATTTTAGAAAAATTAATAACTTTCTGTGTAGGCAAAAATTTTGCTAATAAGTTTTTGAAATTTATATGATAGAGCCTACTTAGAAAATATAGTTATCAAAATAATGTTCAGCAAATAGCAAGGTCATCGTGAATGATACAAAATTTGTGGCATGATTACCATAATTCTCATAGAATGTGGTATTATAAAATTTTGTTCTTCAACTTCGTTTCAAACAGCTCTGATTTAAATACGTAGAGATATAACCTGTGAAAAAATCAAAGTATTTTAAATCATTGTATCTATTGCTTGCTTCTGAGAAAGTTCTAACTTCATTTTCTAGTTAATATAAGTATTAAGATTAGTATAATATGGTTTCATAATATCAAGAGCACAAACCACTTTTTTAGCATCACTCAGTTTTTATATTTATAAAAACGACGTGCAAACTCTTAATTAAGCATATAAAAGTTTTAAAGATGTAAAGAGTCAAATATGTGTGGAAGAAGATAAATTATTTAACAAACAAATAACATTTTATAATTGCAAAAAAAAAAAAAATACTGCTTTGCAATACGTTTACTTCGCATAGTTTCATGAGATATCCTACTATCATATTACATTATACCAAGCATTATAAAAATTGTTGCCACCAATATAAACAAATGGAAATTTTACTCATAATATACACTTAACAAAAAATTAGGATATCAGAAATTCAAGGCACATTTTATCGAAATAAATGAATTTACGTAATTAATTCTTAGATCCGAAGAATAAAACACCTTTCATGTAATTAAATTGTTAATGAATGAATAACATCATTTGGAAGACAGCAACGTTCTGTCCTAATGGAAAGTAATAAAAAAAACTGTCTTGCAGTTAGATAAAATCAAATGTTTTGGCAAAGTACTGGATGAAAGGAATATAATATTAAACTGCAAACAATTTTTTTCTTAATTCTTGAAAGTCAAAAGAAATGAAATAACGAATAATTTTTAAGGAACCGTGGCTATTCCTTTTCAATTGCAATCTTACAATTTCTACAATATATGTCTCTTAGCTTAAATTCTGTTGAAATGTCAGAGAAAAGAGAATTTAGGAACAGAATTCGTTTTTTTTTAGTAAGATGAATTATTTAATCCATGATGTTTTAAAACTCCATTATGTAATAAAATTTACAAATTATTAATTTCGTATCATATGAATAAATAATAATTAAGTCAAAAAAAGTTTTAAAAAATTATAATTCGGAATCCAAGCTCTAAAAGAATTGCAATAAGGTTTTATTCAGGTTTTACAAATTATTAAAATTAACTTTGTGAAAGGACTCTACACATTTTATTTTTAGTACACATTTTTTTTACGTATTTTTTGATACATAAATGAGTTCTTACTATATCATAATGAAACATGTCCCGTTATTTGAACAGTTATGGATGAATAGATTTCGAATAATAAAAAGACTACGATATCCTTTATATGTTTATAAACAAATAAAAAAATAACAGTACCTAACTAAATCTGTTGTTTTGAGATGTTTTTTGTTCAGAATTTTTAAATAAAATGAAACTTAATTTCTTGAGAGTGCTCTTTATTAATCATATGTAACCCTCAATCAGAATTGCTTGATATATTGTGTTGTTAGTTTAGTTTATAATACATTTAACGTATTTCTAATCATAAAAATATTTTAACACGCATTATATATTTTCAAGAAAAAAATCTTGCAATGTAAAGTAAAACAAACAAAAAAAATGCTACATCAAACATAATCAAAAGAATCTCCAATATAATTATTTTTTTTAACTTTGATACTTTTCGTTTTTAATTAACTTTTTTATGGTCAATGCATTCCTTTGAAAATGGTTTCTTCAGATTTTACAAAAATTTAAAACATAAATTCTTCTAGCACCTTCCCGAAAAGCGTGTACCTTGTAAACATCTTTCCTAATTGATTTAGACAATCATAAACTTTCACCAAGCACCGTATTTTGTTAGTCGACAGCAATTAGCCTCTAAAATCCCTCAACAGCTAACTGAAAAAGAAGTATGTAACACAGCATTTTCTTAGAACGTAAAAAGCTCTAAAAAATGGTTAGGTAACGTTAAAAAAAGCAAAATATTTCCCAAAGGAATTATTTACAATCGAATAAAAAATATTTAGGAAAGAGATAGTTCAGTTGTCTTTTGCAATGGTATGAAGAAATTGTTTAAAAGTTGCAATGTTTTTCAACAAAAACACAATTTTTGAAGCATTTTATTCAGTGATGAAATGTCTATCAATTTCAGTTTGAATAAAAATAGTTAAATATTCGCATATTCAGAAGCAAGAATTGTGTTCTAAAATTTTGAAGACAATACGTATATATGTTCAGATAAATTTCTGCTTAAACTTTTAACTTGGCTGTTACAAAATTATCATATCTCATAACAGAAAATTGTAATTGAGAATTCATTTCTAACGAAGCCATTGTACCCTAAATTTTAGCACAAACATTTAATTAAAACAATTGGATTTTCTGATATCATATATTGAAAGAGAAATTAATTTGCGTTTACTATACAGCCGACTCTCGCTAATTCAAACCTTCGATATTACGAACTTCTTGCTAATTCGAAGTGTATGCTCAGCCCCTAGAAAAACTCTCGATATTTCGAAATAAAACAATGCGTTTTGGTACACTCAATAGTACGAAGCAAAATCTGTGGCTGGCCAGACTACAACACGCGATAATTCGAAGTATCTTATAAAACTCTCAACAATTCGAGCATTCACTATCATGTAGAATTCTGTAGAAAACAGGTTGGAGCTTACATGCTTTGTGTTGTATTGTCTCTGCGTATCTCTCCTTAATGTAGCCCCTTTAATTATCATCTGTCTGCTACCCCTTCTTTTGTGTTTCCCGTTTCCTCAAGCGAAAAGGCCCTTTTATTGCTTTCCTTCTTCAAGCGGACAATAGACCGGTTGCTCCAGTTGTAAACCGTCTATATATTTCGTTTAACACGCGACCTTGCTACCCACGTGTTCAGAAAAGATGATCTGCTATTGTGAAGAAGAGATGCGTGGAATTGTATATTTCGCACAATTTGGCATGACACTTTATGGCTCATCTGTGTGACTTGTAGCATGTGGCATCAAATAGGACATGGGCCAGACTAAATCCTGCCTTCAAGAACCAATTTTGTTGGGGACAGTGTCTGAGGGAACAGGGTGAGAAACGATTTTGTTTCCGTAGCGGAATGGAAGAGATTTGGAGACGCGTGAAAGTGTCCTGTTCGAGAGGTTAAGAAATATGGAGTGAAAAGTAAAAGAAGAGGAGCTACAGAAAAAGCAATTAAAAAAGAAGAAAAAAAAACTGGTCAAAATTTTTTAGTGGACTGATTAGGCGAGAAGAGCCTTCACAACGTCGATACTATTAAGTGTACCTCGTAGTGAAAAACTGTGTTCTTTTCTTTAAATAATTATTTTTAATACATAAATGTATTATTTTAAAGTACAAGTCTTTTAACTTCTGTGTAATATTTATACTGCATAATATGTACTTTTACAAATACTTTAAAGTAATTTTATACATATATACACAATTGTTGATTTATTACAGTTTCAAATTTAAATGTGTTAGAAAAAAATTCCTCTTCGTGTATTTTGGGAGTTTTTCTTAACCTCTTGATAATTCTAAGTTTTTCATTGGTCCCTCCAACTTTATATTATCAAGAGTCGACTGTAATTATTAGTTCCGTTTGCTCTGTTTAACTTAAACGGCTGATATTCTTCTCTGGATTTGGATGACGAAGAAATTCTCTATGGCTATGGTGCATGATTTTCAATTGACACATTGCCTCGAATTGGAGAATACTAGAATAACCTCCCAAAATTTACGTTCAAATGGCATTCAATACTACAAGGAACACATACCATATTACATTCATGAATCGTCTTTGTCATTTGACGATGGTTCAAAATTGCGTGGTCCGTTGGCAATATTTCTAGCCCAATTTAAATACGCGATACTTATACTTATAAACAATTAATTTTGTAATGATGTCAACAAAAACTGTCGTCTGTTCCTTTTATTAATTGAAGATCATTTAATACGTAGTATTTTTTGTGAAGGGAAAGCACTGCAAATATTTAAATAAAAACTGTCTTTTAAATAGCCTAAATCATAATTCCTTTGTTGTTCAGTAACTTTGAGTGTATATCTGTACTTGCGCTCTAAATGGAAAATCTCAAATTTCTTCTCTTAACATTTGGCCAAATATATATAAATATATGTGTGTGTGTCGACAGATGGCAGCAGCATCGATTTACTTAGGGAAATAGTTGATACTATGTATTACACATAATGAAGAACTGAAACTTCGAACATCTTACAATGTAGGCTTTATATTTGTAACACACATTAATCATTTTTTTTTTTTTTTTTTGATAATTTTTAGTGCGATTTTATTTTTTTTTACAACAATGTGAAGAAATTTTAAAAATTCAAAACTAGGACTAGATATTTTACATTATTCGGCTGTTTTTGATTGAAATTAAAAGGTGCAGGAAAGAAATGCATACATTATAAAAAAGAACCTATTTTTATTGCAGACTAAAGGTATTCCAAGGAATCTATACATTTGCTGTGGAGAAGCAAAAAATGTGTACTTACGAGCGATTTTTTGAAACTTCATTAAAATTAATATTTAGAACTCCATGCTGAAGGTTTTTTTTGTTTTTGTTTATTATTAATTAAAACAAATTAAAATTCTGTTTTCTTACTTTAATTGTATCACTTTTTCAGATAAGCTCGACAAATACCGGGTAATTCAACTAACTACATTGACAAAACTGACTTTGTTATTTTATTTACTAAATTGCTCTTTCCTTGGAGTTTTATTTACAGTTCACAAAAAGTGTTTACGAATATTTGAAACATCGGGCGTTATCGATTTTTTATGCTTTATTTGATAAGTATATATATATACGTATACTAGCATAATATATATTAAGTTAAATAAGTTTAAATTTTTAAGTAACATGCATAGAAAGGCATCAATAAAAGAGTAAAATTTCCTTGGGGCCATCTTAGAGAAAGCGTTATATTCTCCAATAAAAAAATCTGGCAATTCATGAAAGGAATATTAGAACCTTTTTATACTAAATCTGTTTTTCGTTATTTATTTTCTTTGAACTTTGCAAAAACATTTAAATCTCTCTTTTTATTCAAAGAAGCAAGCTTTCTTTTAAGGTCTTTCTGTCAAATACAAATGTTTATGCTACTGTAAAAGAAATTTTAGGAAGTCGTAACTGTCATATGTTTCCTCCTACAGATTTTCTTTCCCTATTTTATTCCAAAGTGAAAGCGGAAACTTGTCTCTTTTAATATTTCCTAAGAGCTAAATAAGGAATCGTGTTTCTTTTTATATCGATTTTGTACCATTGTTGACTTTCTAAAATGCTTATTTGAGACAAATCACTAGAAATTCATAGTGCACATAAAAGAATATTATATTGTGAATTTCTTTTCAATTGCATAGATAAAATTAGAGAAATATGAGATATTTTTGTATTACACTATAAAAGTCAAATTAAGGTAATTCAATAGTTGTTAAAATTTAGCTTTATGTCCTCGAATAGTTAAGGCTTATTATGAGGTGGTGCCAGCTCAGGTGTCGTCTTCGTCGCTTGACCGAAATTAAAATTTACGAGCTCCATCGCCAGTTGCCGTTGTGTTGACATTAGACATTAACATCACTCTCGTTCGTGAGGACAATGAGCGAGATTAATTAATTAATTAATGTTAATTAAGAAGGTTTACAGTTCCATTATAGAATAAGCATAATTCATTTTTTGTAAATAAGTTCTACATTTAAATATGTATTTTGTGTGTTAAATTGAAAGGGAAAAAAACAGAAATTATATGTGCTCGTTAAAATATTATCTACCGTTTTTTATTATACTATGGTACATTACAAATGAGCATGTATAATAACTGCAAAAATTATTTAAGGAGCTGTAGAAGAGGGGAAATATTTAGCTGAAGTGCTTTACGAAAACAATATATTGCATAAAATTAATATATTTAATGTGTGTATATACATATATAGAATCAATAATAATAAAAAATAGCTATAATTCTAAATAGGCAAAGCATAAATTTGAGACATGACTTCACATGACTTTTGAAGAAGTTTTTTTCTTATTGGCTCAGACAATCAGATGATATTTATTGTGTATTTCTTAATTTAAATACGCTGAACTTATTCTTTCAAAGAGATAAAGTTAAGATTATATTCCGCTATGCGGGTAATTAACAATTACTTACAAGAAGCCCTGGAGGGTCAGGACAATTACAAATAAAAAACGTTTAAGATGAAATTAAAAAAAGTGAGTTTTTGCACATAAAATATAGTTTAAATAATCTTTACCAGAGAGACAGAAATGATTTGAACACTCAAGTTAAAAAGTAAACAGATATTGGTAACTGAAATATGTGGATGCTGCAGTATTAAAAACAATGTCAACTTAAAATAACTTTTAATAATTTATATAAAAGTGGTGTTTAACCAGTTTTGTGTGGCTATATATAAACACAAACACATAATTTTTTTAATAGTTATAGTACTTTTGCACTCTCTGAGATATTCAAATAGTATTTTAAAAATCTTTTTTTTTAATAACGTGGGTATTACATAGAATAACACCTAATTTTCACATATATATTTGCTTAAAAATTAGTTATCTTCGTTGTTGAAAAAATTAAATACACTAAATTAAAGACTGTTTCAATAATGTTTAGGTAATAATGCCTAACTCTTTAAAAGCTGTCTATGGTTTAATTGCTTTTTTTAATCTCACAGTACAAACATGAAATGTAAAGGAATTTTAAGTTGCATAACTACTAAGTGTTAACTATTCGCAGCCCTTATTTAAGCAAAAGAATTGATTTTCACAGACAAAGGCCATTCTTTTTCGAGTGAATCTGTGACTCACAAAAATTCCCAGGACTAATATGTTTTCAATAAAAGATTGGAAATATGCCAACTTTCGTGACCCTTTAAGAAGAAAAGAAATATCCTCTCATTTTTTCCACCTTTTAATTCTCAACACAGATTCCTTTCTACTGAAATGATTCGAAACCTGATCCCTAAAAGGAAAATGACTAATTGAAAAAAGATAATAAAAACTCCCAAGTATTCTACCAGTTTTAATAGAAAAAGCGATATGAGTTTAAACCGCAATTAGATTTCGAGAAATATATTCCTCATGGAGAAATATATCAACGACAAATATTTAATATTATAAAAATTTAATATGTAAGCAAAATGCAAAGAATAATAAATGGAAGTTATGAACTACCTCAATTTTATTGACTAGTAAAGCTTTTTTAAAATAGTTTTATAATTTCTTCTTTTTATTTCATTCAGGCAATTTAAATTTATCTCTACACTCTATATAAATCGTACAAAATACTAATTTTATTAATAAAGCTAATGCGATATGAACATAAGAAACATGCCTAATTTTCTTTTTCTCTGAAAAGATAGCAGACTATTACTTTTATCTCAAAAATTTATTGTATTACAAACGACAAGATGTAATAGAATCTATAATTCGAAATTTTATTCATTCTTGAATTCTTAAATAGATATAGTGAAAACAATTCGGTTTATTGCAGATTCATCAAAGAGTTTCGAAATCATCTAATTCAAATTAAATGATAACTCCCATTTAAATTAACAAACGAACTTTAATAAGCTATAAATATTATTACCAATTGCTAATTGGTTCAAAGCTGGATATAGCACCAGCCACTCACTTCAAAGGGTATACCACATTTTTAGTAAGTGTACATACTTGAAACAAAAACAGTGGGGGGGGGGGGTAGTTCACAACAATTTTCTGGCATGAATAATCATCCCCAAGAGACAATGAATCGGGTTAATTTTTAACAAGAGACAAATGTAACAGACACATAAATCACTTTTAGCAGTGATAAAGTAAACACAATCTTACATTTCATCATAGGATAGTCACGATCATGTCTAAAATTGTTGCATCAAATTTCAGTTGTATCGAGAAATTATAAATAGATTCTACACTCCTTCGTCAGGAGTTAATTCATTTTAGTACTCATGCGGGTTTGCATTGTTATATTTTGAAATATAAATATGATTGTTTTAAAAGTTCCATTCGAAGATTTATGCGTGAATAATTCAAGTAACATAAATATAAATTGTCATTAAAAAAGGTAATGTGTACAATTAAGTATTAATATTTGACGTTGTATAGAAACAGAGAACAGTCTCTGTAACTAAAACAAAGATACTTTTCTCAACAATGATTTACCATATTATTTAATGTAAAATGCATGGCATGTGTATCTCATTTTTCCCCATTTTCATACATTGAGCACTTTCCTCATTAACGACTGAGCAATGAATATAAAAATAATTTCTCATTAACTGATGTTTTCATGCTATTTCTATAAAGAGCAAAACTGCTGCTTTCTCAATATTGTAATAATGCTTATAGCAATTTTTCAGACCCTAGATATCTTAAGTGTATCTGATGTTCTAACAACATCACTAACAAGTAAATTTTAGGATTTACTTTGTAAAAATGTTTTGTATAAATATCTACATTTTAAATAGAGAAGTTAGCGGTAAAAGTAAGATTAAATCTGGTAAATTAATTTTTTAAAAATATGAAACTTTCAACTTCCTAATACAATTAATGAATTTAGATGCAAAAAGTACTAATTATTTTAATGGAGTAAATTACAGAACATAACGGATGTTGATATAAAATACATAATTTTAAGCTTTAACTTTATAGGATTTTTCTACAAAACTTTTTATTGGAGAATGATAAAAAAAAAGTTTGCAATAAAACATAAATGCTTTACACTTTTTCCACCACTTTATATTATATCAAATTGACTTTTTGTATAACAAAAGAATAAAAACAGAACGAACCCACCGAAAAAAAAAATTTTCTGGAATTTAGAAGAAACATTATTATTAGGGGAAAAAAACATCGTATGTAAAGTGAGAAGTTAAAAATGAAACAAAATTGGTTTAATATATCCTTTAATCAAGATTAGTTTCTAAAAATAAAAAATACCAAAAGCCAGAATTCAAAAGAATCTTAAAATAACACTCACAAGTTATATGTACATCAGCTAGTATATATATATATACCAGCTGATATATACCCGTTCTTTTCGCACGGGTGAATTTAAAAATTAAACAATACAGATTGAAGGAAAAAGAAGCTTTTAATGAATTAATTTTATGTGAATTTCAAATTAAACGAAAAAAGGTTTTTGCATATCTCAGCTGAACAAAAAAAACCATATTTGTTAAATTATAAGTCTAAAGGTCTAATAGCTGATAAAAAGGTTTTTTTTTTATTTATAACGCCCCGTAACTCTCTTGTGGGTCGATTTTTGAAAACACCTTCTTAAACTGATCTCTGCTCAGCAAAAACAACACCATTGTTACATATTTTTGAGTAATGATTGCATAAAATAGTGTAAATAATTTACATCTGGATGTGTAATACGTTAGTAATTACTTTCTGTTGTATTTATTTTATGTTAAAGTTGTAATATTCGCAAGCAACGCCGTTCCTTACATAAAAATAACGATTCAATGGAAACATTGCGAAATGTTGAGCCAAAGCTGGCATCACACATTTTTGGCGACTATGTTGGTAGCTTGGCGATTTATTGAACGGTTCAAAAGTTACTTTGCTGTAGCTTCACCTGGTGGGGTGCTGCAACAAAGAGGACAGTACAAAAACATTCTCTACAAAAATATACATATTTATGCCAATTCTGATAGTGATCGGTTGAACGGTGTTGGAGTGAAACGGTTTCATATATACAACATCCATTTATATATATGTACAGGAGACCGGCTTCGTTCTCATCCCTACTCTATCTGAGCGGTTTACGTGGTGAGAAGTGACACCGATAGACGCCTGGCCGGAATAACTGATCGAGTGGTAACTGATAAATTATCGAACGCAAGAATAGAAAATCGTTCAAGTACTAATATTGCTGTCAAAAATAGCGGTTGATAGGAGAAAAGTAAAAATTTTGAGTTGCATGCATTTTTTTTTGGCGAATCAAAAAAAATTAAAATTAAAAATTTTGTCCAAAAAATAAAAATTTAGGGTGGGCTACCCTTATCACTTAGGGGTATAAAAACAGTTTACGTCAAACTATCAGATCTAGTGAATATTCGCAGAAAATTTCATAAGAATCGGTCTAGTTGTTTAATTTATCTCGTGTCACTTATTTGAAATAATGATAACAAAGAAAAAGCGATTAAGTTTTTCTCAAATATTTTTGATATTTGTTTTCTGTAATCCGATGCAATATATACATATTTAAATTAAAAATATGTACAAAAAAATGGGGAAAAAATGTTTCACTCGCCAAATTTGATGATTTTTGATTTGTTATAGACCCCATTTTGCTATTGTAACCCATGAGCAGGGTGATTTGTATGGTGGAACAGAGAAAAGTCACACATCTGGCGCGAAACCGATTTTCGACGCCAAGCGAAACAAACGGCGAAATCAGGGGCAAGACAATTACGCGTTTAAAGGTTTTTAATTAATATCTTTTCAAATAATTACAATATCGGAATGAAAAATAGTTTACGTCTTATTCTCAGACCTACTGAATATACGCACAAAATTTCATAAGAATCGGCCAAGTCGTTTCTGAGAAGTTTGGTTACAAACACTGTGACACAGGAGAATTTTATATATTATATATATATATATATACTAAATAACTATAAATCTACAGCAATATAAAAACAAGCTCTTAGCCTTAGAAATTAAGATAGCAAGTTTAAACATTGCATTCAGGTCAACCAACCTTCATCTGTAATTTGAATATACGATTGGGTTGTAGGGAAAAGAAATAGGAGCAGAATAGACCATTATTAGAAAATTAAGATTAAATATACTAACGCTAATATATAACGACAAAAATATAACTAAATCTACTCACCTAATGTGGAAACTATTAAATTTATATGAATATATAGTGTTCTATATTATAAAAACTTTAATATACCCTCAACACAACGTCATTTTAATTTTCGCCATTTGTATCGATTTTAGATTAGCATTACGTAAAAGCAAAAATTAGTAAATTAATAAAATAAATCATAATCGTATATTTATATTCTTGAAAACCTAAATTATTTTATAAAAAAGCAGTAGCTTGTCTCGGAACGAAAAATATTGAACATAAACTACGAAAGCGCATAAACACATAAAAAATATAGAGCATATATACACATATTCTCACAAAGAAATACATAAATATATTAAAAACCTAAGTATAATAAATCAGTAAAAGAAGAAATAAAAAAGAGTAAAACAAGAACAAAAATAAATAATGCACATAAATTTTGAGTTAATTCCCAAGTATATTATATAAATGAAAATACACACAAGGAGAAAAGGAAAGAGCACGCATACCCAGAATTAAGAAATTTATTGTGACTGACTAGAAATTTATGAGCTATTTAAAAACAACTAACTAGTAAATTGAGATTGGTGGAGCTTTAATAAGAGATTCTCATGCCAAAGACCATTCATTGAATCTACAGGCTTATATAACGTAATGATTTCTGGTAAATGTGCAGGGAAAAATATAATGATCAACATCGCCAAGGCAATCACAAGGACTGATACGATTGGTTTACAGTTCAAATGTATGTACAGTAGAGTCACAAAATATCGGCTTAATGTCGACCGAAGGGTGTCCGAGTTTTTGAAAACGCTGGGTTGTTGAGAATTGGATTAAAAAAGAAAAAGTCCGAGTGTGCTTCATCAGAAAAAATTAACTGCATTTGTATGTAATTTTTACTTAAAATACATCAAAAAATGCCCAAATACCCTTAAAAAAGGAAAAGTACGTACTTCAAAAAGGTATACAGAGCATTTACTACAGGAAACTGAAAATTAATGAATGCATAGTATTCAGTATTTTACCTGATCAGACATACCTTAGAAAAATACTTTATGAAGGCATAAAGTTTTCTTTTATGGAAATTAAATAGCAAATTTTGCAAAAACTAACTACTTTTTTTTTAAGAAACGAATTATTTTTCACTTTTAAAGAAATAGGATTTTCCGACTTGCAAGGTATTTGGCCGAGTTATCTGGACTGGCCGGGTTATCAAATGCCGAGTTTTCATGACTCTACTGTATCAAATAAACGGCCAAAACTATTTGAAATATTTGTAAAAAACTTTGATCATGGCTTAATATTTAGATTCGGCTTGGATATGTAGCTCTGGACTTGCAAATCGATGTTATATGAAGACCAGCAGCTCTCTCAGTAAATAAGAAGCTTTACTTTTAATATTTGGTTAACGCCTTAGAGAGAGGAAAACATCTATCCCCTGTAAACAGATGTGTCGTTATTTGTATCATTATAATGGGCTTTAATCCAGTTTAGATTTAAAAATTCATGAAAATAATTTTAAAAATTCACAAAAATATTTTTAAAAATTCACGAAGATAATTTTAAAATTTTGAGAAAGGTTTTTTTTGTATAAGGGTCAGAATCAGAACTATTATTTATATAAAGAAAGATACAAGATATTTGGGAGAAATATTGCTTCTATAAAACACACAAATTTCTTCCAAATATCTTGTTATTTTTATTATAACCTAAGCTTTGTGTGTTTATTTTTGTTTCATTTTATTTTTAACTAATATAAGAGTTGTTGGAATCGGAACAAGAAAAAAACACCCCCTACCCTCGAAAAAAAATGGTCCACCTTCACTAGATTGCATAATTTGAGATTATTTTTGCAGAATAAAGCCAAGTGGTGCCTGCTCAAGGATCTCTGTATAACCCTGCCTTTAAACAGGAGATGTTACATTGAACATTGAAATATTCTGTTAAAACACAAATTCAATTTGAAAAGTATATAATTTTTGTCAATTCAAAAATTTCAGGGAAATATAGGTTTATTAAGATTACAGTTGTATTTTCAATGTAATTAAACTTATGCTGTGAAATGAAAACCGTAGGGCATATTTCTATTTTTTTTTAACATTTATAAACCCCGTGCACCACGCAATGTATAACACGAGGGCATACAACACAGACAGAAGAAAGGATTACAACACAAACATCCATGCCTTCTCCGGGATTCGAGCCCAGTCCCTGCGGCACCGCAGACAGCTTCACTGACCACTATACCGGATGGGCGGCCATATTTCTATTTGAACAGATTATTGAACTTTCAATTTTTAGGGGGTGGGGGAATTGGGCATATCCCTAGGGTGTAGAATTAAGTGGTGAGTTTTGAAATCATTATAGTGTTTCTTAGTAAGAGGGATTTTGAATAGTGAACGCACAGGCTTGGAGATGAGAGGTTCAAGTGTGATTTACGTTAAGTTGGAAGATATTAATTCATCGACCATAGAAACAGAAAAAAGGTCTTAAGTCTAGGATCAGTGGGGCTGAAATAACTTTTTATTTCACTTTTTCAAAACATTACAATCTCTGCTCCGAATTAAATTGGTATACATATACAGGTGCATTATACATAAAGCTATTTTTAAAAATACAATAACTTAAGATCAGGTTTAAATATCAAAATATTACATTCAGAATACGAATTATAAACAAAATAAACCATAATTCTAAAACATGATACATAAAAGCAATGATTAAGAAGAGAGAGAAATAAAAGAAACAGATCACTGGGAAAATATAACAGGCAAGAAAATATGAGACAATAAAAAGGAGTAATGGGGAACACACAAAAAAAATGGGTTCTTGTCCAAAGTCAGGCGTCGAAGATTATTTCAAAAGTTAAAGAGATAAAATATGAACAGTTCCATTTGCCATACATTGTGCTGCAGTTAGTCACACTGTTTACTATTTGTTACACAGTTAAAACATCTAGGATTACATGGAATTTCTTCATACTACTCCTCGCAACCATGGATTTTAGCTTTCTTGCAGTGTTTCTATGTGTAACTAAAGGCACCTCTCAAAGCACAGTTTTGGTGGAAAACAAATAGGTCAAATAGGGTTCCTTCGAACACCAAAAATAAGAACTGGAGTCTAACCATCCTGATTTAAAGAGGGCTCGAGCGTTGATGCCCTATTGATTCATCTATTAGTTTTGTACGATGAACCTTAAAGTCTCTGCTAGAAAATTGGCAAATTTTTTTTGCCTCGAGATATTTTCAAATGAGGATAAATTATCTTAAAATTAATCAACATCCAAAATAAAGATTTGGAGGTGACAAGGGCATCTTTTTCAAATCTTAATTTTTAAATGCGTCTATCTTTTTAAATACTTTTACCAGGCAGGAAATCTCTTCTTCCTCAATAAGAGTTACGGCTGGGCACCCTGATTTATATTATTAATTTTGACATCTGCTCCCAGGGAGGGTAAGAATTCACTCGTTTAGGTGAATATTAAAATGTGCTATATAATGCTCCTAAAATCACTCAGATGCTCTAAAGCAGTAGTAAGTCGACTTTGCCAAAATATTTGAAAACAATTTTTTTTTTGTCTCAATGGAAGAACTGGTCCCCTGCAATGCTCAAGAATTAATCTGATCCTGGAGACTCATCAGAAATTGGTCGTAGTTGTACTTCTGTGACTCGAGAGGTTGATCTACAGCCCCGGCAATATTCATATTTCCTCATCCTTTGATACGAACGACTGAATTCGACCTGCTTAGGAAATTCCGAAACACATGCAACATATTTCAAAAACTGCCATTTTTCCTGGAATCTGAGAAATTTTCTGTATTTTACCAATGAAAGAAATATGTAGGTCTTATAAATTGTACATTTCAATTATTTTACAAAGTGGTTATTTTATAAGCTTTTCCCCAGAGGTTTTACTGAAATTTTTGATATTCAGTGAATTACTATTCATGACTTGGTGTTCTTCCGTATCAATAGCTCCGGAAATATTCTCAGGAGACTGGTAATCACGCTCTCATTCTTTTCGAGATTTTTCTTTGCACAGTGCCTTCTCTCTCTTAGGTTACATATTAAAAGCTGAAATATATATAAAAAAAAAAGCACTAGATTAAAAAAGCAATAAATGATGCAAAATATCATACAAAACAAAGAATATTGGAAATAACAGAGATAAAATGATGGGGAAAAACTAGTAATAATGCATTATGAACTGAATAAGTAATGGGAAAAGATAAATAAAGTATTAAATAAAAGAAAATACTGGCAGTGAACAGCAACACAGACTATGATAAACAATGTTTATATAGTAATGAAATAGCATGGGGAAAATAGAAACCCAATAAGATGAAATAAAACCGTAAAAGTGCAACCAAATTAGAGAACATTGATGAAAACAATATGGAAACATTTCAAAAACAAACTAACAAATTCTTATGAGGAGTAACTTAGTAACTTGGAGTCAGTACTAGCCATAAATGCTTGGAAAGAGTACGGCAGAAAAATAAAACTTGTGGTGAAATGGATCTTTGCAAAACACATCCTTCTCTTACGCCGCCAACGTTGAAGTACTTTTGTATTATTTTTTGACATATTTTTTTTGTGAAGTGAAGGTGGGGAGAGTAGGAATTTTCTCCAAAAGAAATATTCAGCATCCCGTTTTAAAGGAAATAGTTAATAACTTTTTCAATTACTGTATTATAATTTTTCCTCTACAAAAATATTAAATTCAAAATCGCGTCCTTACACTTAAACTAACCTTCCGCAAACGGTTCCCGCGATTTGAGTGGGTTATCAATCTCATCCCTGATTACGGTTCACGTGAAAAGCGCGGGTGAAGAAATGTTTTCCCTTATTTCAATACTGACCCCGCTCTTTCCCCGTGTAGGTTAAAAACATCATTTGATGCTTATTTTCGCTGCCAGATGGCACTAGAGCAGCGGTCGGCAACCTTGTCATCCAAAAGAGCCAAATAAAGAAAATACACAATTGAAATTTATTCAAAGAGCCATTTTTTAACATATTCTTTACTTTAGTAGGAGTGATTATAACGGAAAAATTAGGATTGAGAGAGTACATTCTCGAGCTTGCTTTTGCCAAATATAAGTCTTAGTTTTTCTTACAGTAAATTAAATAAAACTTAGTGTATCATACTTATATATAAAGATAATATAATATTTATTTTAAAATATAACTAGTAAAGTAATATAAAAAGTTTTCTTAAAAATAACTACAAATATTCAATTAATGTGAACATTTGCCTTGCATTTCCTTGGAAAGCAAGGATAAGTCAGGTTTGTATGATGCAGTTTTTAATTTGAGGCACGATTCCAAGTTCTCATCGTTAAGACTATTTCTTAATTTACTCATGATACTGCTCATGCTTGAAAATGATTGTTCACATGAATATGCAGACCCAAATAAAGAAAGAACAGCAAACGCTAGTTTTTTTCAGTTGATCATATGAGTCAGGAATACTATATATATATATATATTCCAAGTTTTAAAAATCAACATATCTTCCCTCTTCAGATTTTTTAAAGCAGACCTTGTGTGGTAAACTTAAATCGCATTTATTTCTCTCCAATAGCTCTAAATCGTCACAAAGGAGCTCGAATTTGATCTCTATAATTCCTTACTTTTTAAAACCAGCAACTACATTTTAAAGACCAATTTCCAGCAATTACAGGGGAGCCGTAGCCGAGGAGTCAAAGAGCCGCGGGTTGCCGACCACTGCACTAGAGGGTTCAGGAATTCCTTTTCTCTTGTTTGGTTTTTCTCCCGCGTATTTGCGAGTTTGCATGCTTTTTGAAATATATAGATTTGCCGCACAACATCCCTCTGCTAATCTCTAGGGAAGCATAAATCCTGGATTCCAGCAAATATTGACGAAATGATGTTATGTCTCCATTTTGTCAATAATGACAATTATGATCTGTCAATCCCTCCTTGCGCTAAATTATGGAAAATTTATGATTTTACAGAGCAAATTAGAAAAAAAGACTGTAGATAAATCACTAATGATTTACAAAGGTCGTTTGTGATGCAAACAGTATACTTCTTTGAAATGTTCACTATTTGGAATAAAAAGTTTTCATGCTATGTCAAGCTTCAGGTTACAGATAAGACTTCATATTGTATACGGGAAAAGTTATGTCCCTAATACAGGAATACTTATCATATTCACAATCAACTACTGGTGTCCTTTACCTACTGCATCGATTTCTAAGCAGATGATTTTGCGTAACTGTTGATAATTACTATGTCTCCAAGCTTGGCAGATATTCTTGCTCAAAAGAAAACGGACATATATGGTACACTCTGCAGTAACAGAAAATCTTTACCTACAGATTTTGCAAAAGAAAAGTAAAAAAGAGACAATGCGATGCATATCAGCTTGGAAAAGTTATGATACTGAAGTGAAAGGATAAAAAATATGCTTAGGTTTCTTTTTCCATGGTACTTCATGTGTTTCAGTTTATTCTGGGACAACAAAAGAAACACTAAAGTCAAAAGTGATTTGTGATTACAACTTTACAATGAGTGGTGTCGACAGATTCTTTCAATAGATGTCATATTACCGAAGTACCAGGAAACGACAATGAAAGTATTATATATTTTTTTTCTTATTATTGGATCAGTTATTGGGGAATTCATATATAGTAGTGTGTGTGTTCTAGTACACAAAAAATAACAAACACAAACAAATCTCTCCTTGATTTCAAGTTAGCTGTGATCGAAGAAATTTTTCACAAATATTCTTCTTCTATATAGGCACCAAAACGTACCAGCGATGCTGGCACTAGCTGTATTCGGCTTATAGAAAGGCATTTTGCAATCCACATTCAACCAAATCCGATTAAAAAAAAGGAACCTAGGAGACATTGTACTGTATGTAGCTCAAGAAAAGACAAAACCGGGAAGAAGATACGCGAAGAGTGCCATGTTGGACTGTTTGAAGCCATGTTTCAAGGTATATCACACCCAAAAAAAACTTTCCATAATAATGATGTCAGTAAAAATAATACAATCTTTATTCCTAAGATCAAAAAAATAAGTTGTTATATTTACTAACAATGATTTTTTTTTCATATTAATGTATATATTCTCAAAAAGTAAAATTGGTCTTTTTCTTTTCTTTTTTTTTAAATTTTTTTATTCCAAAATTTTTGTAACGTTTTTCGAGATAAAATGTCTAAAAATTATATTCATCTAAAAATAAAGACATCGCATGAATTTGTTTAACTTTTAAACCCTGCCCCCTGAAATAACGGGTGCCGTTTTTCATATTTTTTGAAAAAAATAAAAGCTATTAAAATTTTTGTATTATTTTAAAACAACTGAACGTAGAACGATCAATGGGGCACTTGATCTCAGAAGAGGTCTTAATCCTTTACTTTCATAAATTGGGTGTTGACATTTACAGATAGAACTTTCCATGGTAGATTAAAATATTATAATAATAAATTAATAATTAATAAAAGATTCAATATTAAAATTTATAATTACACTCTTGAAATTAAATAAAATTGCTGGAACCTATGAAATGCCTGCGTTGTGTTGAATATGAAGTGAGAAAAAAATTTTATTGAGCAGAATTCTAAGATTGTGTCAGCCGAAAACAACTTCTGAAAATCAGAGATTTGAATTCAGCCGACTTAATCATGAAAACAACTGATGAAGATGTGAATTGTAACATATGTAGATAAAGAAAGTATAAAAAATTGCCCCGTATTTCAGGACTGGAAAGTATAAAAAGTTAGTCGTACGTGGAGTGCTAATCGTAAATGCAATCTGAGTTTGTAGCTATGGTAGCCGAGTACTCACTATCACGAACTTGTTGCCGGCGCGTCATGAATTTGAGTCCTGACGCCTTGAAAGTCTCGCCGTCTAGAGGGGCAGATGCACGTTAAAATCTGTCGTTGCTCAAAATTAGTCCGCACTTGGACGTGTTGTGGAAGTTAAGGCGTCTCAGGACTCTTAACAGATATCCGTGCACTCGAAAAAAAACATCCTTCATCAAACCAATGTAACTTAGCAATAAAACAAAACAATCATTTGAAATATTTACAACATGATAATCATATATATTTACATTACTTCTCAAATTATCAAAGAATTTGAGAAAAAGTTTAAAAAGTTATAATGAAATATATATAAGACAATTTTTCAAAAATATGAAAATCAGTATTTTACACCGCGCAGGATTCTGAAGTACAAAATTGATCAAAATTTACAAAATTAATTTTACTTGGTATAAAAATGTTCACTTTAAAGTTATACTAACTTTTAAGAAATTTAAAAAAAAAAAACTTTTTAAATTTTAAGAAAAAATTCAATTAAATCTAAAATTTAAAAAAATTCTATTAAAATTTGTTTGAAATTTTTTCTATAAGTTATAAAGAATCTTATTTTAAACATGTGTATGAAATTTCATATTGATATGATAAATAGTTTTTGAAAAATCCTGCGTGGAAACCAAAATTTTTCATTTCGAGAAAAATGTAAAAAATAACAAAAAGAAAATTAAACCCCATACCAGTATGCATCAAAAAGTCCCAGAAACATAAATATTGCCCTCTACAAGCTTAAATTGTTAAATTTCTTTAAGTATCTTTAGATTTACGAGCTTTAAAGGTGGTTTTGGTAACTTGTCTCTTAGCAGTTGAATTACGCACTTTGTCAGCATTTACACAATTCAAAATATTTGTTTTATTTATTTTTAAATCCAAAGCACACATCATATCAATTATGTTCTTACTTCCCTTATTGTATTCACATGCAGCTATTTTGGTAACATTAATTCCTGATCCAATCAATTTCGGGCTATACTTCCAAATCAGTGAATTCATTGACTCATTAGTATTTTGAGTTTTCCCTCCTAAACACCTTCTTAACAATTTCAAGTGTAATAAATCTTTAAAAACAGATTTAATCACTTCAGAAACTGCTTTTGGTAAGGTGTTCTTGTGAGAAAACTCATTCACTGCATTGTTGTGGACTGAAACATTGTACTCACACCAGCTATTTTTGCCTTTAAGGCAAAACCAATGTTTCAGTTCATCATCTGTGCTGGATGTATGAGCCCACACAGCGCAGACCGCTTGCCTCATCTCATTCACATTTTGGGAATTGGCACGAATAGCATTACCGTAATAAGTTGTCAATTTGCTTATAACAGCATCAGTTATGTGACATTTCCCACCAATTGTTTTACCATCAGAAAGCTTCTTTTTCCCCAATAAAGCTTTTAACTTCCTCAAGCGGCTACCCATGCGCTTTTGGACATGACCCACACACTCTGTTTTTTCAATCGGAACACTATCCCGATATGGTTTTTTTTTCGGCAATAGATGAAAATGTCTTTGAGTCACCATCACCTATGTACCACTGATATTTCAAACCATATTTTTGTTCCAATCGGAAAAAAAAAATTTATGCATTCCGTAGACTGCGATTCCTCCAGCAGATCCGCTATGGTTTTTTCTGCAGAAAGTTTGGTGTTTAGCCAAAATCTCCCTCTATTTTGGTCCAAACTTTGACCCCTTATAGGAGTCACATCCTCTACAATAAGAGGACATCACTTCCATCTGGAGGACTTCTTCATCTATGTATCATCTAGAACTTCTTCATCTATGTATTTGCAAGCGCTTCACTTATATCAGCTATCTTAGCATTAATTCTGTCATAAGCTTTCTGAGACACTGGATTTGGCAAATACATAAGAGAACAAAATGTATCGAGAGAAGAAAATTTTTGGCCTATATATCGCTTTGCCAAAACATACCGTTTATTGATTTCAGGTATATATTTTATACCAATAAATTCACAAGAATTAAATTTTTGTTCAATGCTACATGTTCTACATCTGAATAGAAATATGGAAGTGGATTCCTTCAGTGGATTTTTCACTCATTTTTATTTTCACATAGCAACAAAGTAGTTTTTCAATTTGGAAAAATAATAAACTTATATCGATTAGTCTATAACCTTGAAATTCAAGGCAAACATCATTTTAAAACGCTTGCGAAATCTTGTGTGCCCTAGTAATTTTTTCGCAGATGAACATTTGTTAGGTGAAACATTTCCAAACGAAATATTACCTTTTTCTGACACAGATTTCTTCACGTACCTGTTTCCTTCAAATCTTTTCTTCTCCGGTTAATAACAATGACCGCGGTAGCCAAGTGGTCAGGATATCGGATCCGCTGCACGGCTTCGAGCAGTGATCACAGTAGGAATCTATTTTATCTCTTGAAGTAATGTTTATCTTTTACATATATTCAATTGTTTATCACTAATCATGTTTTTTTAACAAAAAAAGAACTTATTGTTCATTTTCTATTTCCCCTCCTCTTATTTTCTTTGGTTTAGAGCAGGGGTCTCCCTCAACGAACTTTTTTGTGGCCCGGCTAATATATCGGCACACGATAATATTTTTGAAAATAACAAAGCGATGCAGAATAAAAATAAGGTTGATAATAATTCGCCAAACATTTTTTCTTCTAATTATGCTTTTTTTCTGTGCTATTATTAAACACAATGCGTACATTTATTCTGATTATACCACAATTTGGTATATACAGTATTTAAGCATAAATAATTTGTAAAATATGTCAAAAGTTATAGATTACTGACTTTTAGATGGATGGAAAATGTTGAAGTAATTTTAAAAAATAATAAAATATGCTTAAAAAATTCATTATAAATTTTCAACTGTTAAATAATTAACCGGCATTTGTTGAATGAAAGGCTGAAAATATAGATTGTTAATAAGATGTCCCGTTAAATAATCAACAATATTTAGCCGAAAAAACAACTGAGTGGCGTAAATTTTATATTCAAAGTTCAATAATATGAGTCTCAGTTCCCTACCTACAATATTGTATGGATTGGTGCAAAAGGAAAATATTTTGCTTTAGGAAAATAAAACATAGATTTTACTCATAATGCGCTTATTGAATTGTGCAGCTATTCTCTGTTTGGTAAATGTTCAAGAAAAAAACGTTGTTATTTTATTGAAATGTTTTATTATATATATATATATATATATATATATGAAATATCTCAACGACCCAATAAAAACAACTTTAGAATTCAAGATCTTTATTAAAATTATGGTCTCTCTCTCTCTCTCTCTCCTTCGTAGGGAGAACACTGGAAGAACGTGTTACAAAGCTTCTAACACACAGGCATAAGAGTCCCGACTTTGGGGAGCAACGATTTTTAAATAGGGAAAGTAGGAAGAGGTAGCAAACAGGCAAATCCCCCGAACCTCGTGATTTATGGGGGTTTCCAGGGCCCTACTGGTTCTGTGCTTCTAGACAGAGGCGTTACTAAGTCTACGGGGAAGGTTTAGTGCCTGGAGAGAAAATGATGACGAAATATGGCACTCATCTTGAATCATTAAGTTTCACATTAAATGTTACGAAAAGAAATATCTATTTTTATATTACATACATACATGCAGTTATTAACTGCTTATATATTCCAGGTATACACTGGTGTCCAAAAGTTAAGCATAATTGATAATTATGTGAATTAAGAAGCAACTGTAAATCAGAATGGCGGGAAACGTGATATGCGAGTGTAAAATGGTTATAAAATAAGGAAGCAAATCAAAAGAATGCTAATAATTAATTTTATTATCCAAAGTAGCAGTTTGAAAAAAAACTGAGCATATCAAGGATTCACACTGAAAGAAAACATTCAAATAAAAAATGAAAGAAAACATTAAATAAAATACTGATACTGCAGTTTAATATGGTGTGTGGTCACCTCTGACAGTCAGGCATGCTGCACAGCGATTTACCATACTTGCTATGAGATGATGAATGAGTTGTGCGCTCAAACGGTTCCAAGCTTCTTGGAGAGCTCTCTTCAGTTCTGTAACGGAGCTTGGTGGGTGCGAAAGGGCTGCAATTTGTCTCCCGAGCATATCCCATACATGCTTCATAGGATTTAAATCAGGGGAGTTCGCAGGCCACGACATGCGCTGGATGTTTTCCGTTTCAAGAAAGTCCTCAATCAGCACCGCTCGGTGACATGGCGCATTATCATTCCTGAATATGAAGTCAGGACCGACAGCTCCTCAAAACAAGCGAACATAAGGCACAAGAACTTCGTCTCTGTATCTTTGAGCAGTCACAGACCCCATGTCAAAGAAATGGAGGCCTGTGCGGCCGTCCATCATGATGCCTGCCCATACCATTACTCCTCTTGATGGAAAATGATGTCTTTCCGCTATGTTTGTTGGTTCAAAACGTGTTCCACCTCTCCACATCGTTACCCGCCGAGAATCACTACTCAGACTAAACCGGAACTCGTCACTGAACACTACATTGGCCCACTCTCCGACACTCCAATGTTGATATTTCAAACTCCAGTTCAAACGAGCTCGTTTATGCCCAGACGTGAGGGGAATGTAAAGTGCTGGTCTTCTGGCATATAGGCCAGCACGATTGAGTCTTCTGTAAACAGTTTGTCTCGAAATTCGTATTCCTGTGGCGACTGTGAGCGCCGAACCCAGTGCTCTGGCAGTACTGCCCTCTGACATCGCGCACTAATTACCAGATATCGGTCTTGGCGAGGGGTTTGACTCTTGGTCGACCTGATACTGGTTGTCGGGTAACATCTCCCGTTCTTTGAAACCTCTGCCACAGTCTGAGATCACAGGCTGGTCCACATTCAGAATTCGAGACACTTCGATTTGTGATCGTGAGGATTCCAGCATTTCAACGATTCTTCCTTTCGTAAACATGTCCAATTGGCGTCTTTGTGCCATCATTCACCTTGTTTGATGGTTAACAACGTTCCTTCGCACAGCAGTTGCACGAAACTTGTCTGAACTGCCTGTGCTGCGCGAATCGGTTTCTCCGCGTTCCGACATGCGCCGGTGTTTCGCGCAGGACGTAGTCGACTGAAAAGTTTTGCATAAACCCAATGTTTCTTCTTCACCCAATTAATATCCGCAAGAAATTTGGAATGATTTTACGAATATTTACTCCATGTTTTTCGCATTTTACGATTTATGCTTAACTTTTGGACACCAGTGTATGTATTCAGTATGTATATATCAAAGCCAAGTGGTAGTGAAATAAAACCTAAATTCGCTGATGAACATCGAGTATTCCAAGTAAAATGGGATATTTTTGCTGTTAAGTAAAAGATAAAATAATCTGCTTCATATATAAAAATGCTATTAATGTACAGAAGTTATCGTTGCAAGCAGTTCTTTTCAGTTATGAAAGAAATAAGTCTCCTGTTAGGAATAGTTTTAATGATGCTCACCTTTTGGTTACTTTTGAAAGTAATTGCTGCAAATAAAATTTCTCAGGAAACAGGAAAGATAGTAGCAGAGAAAAGAAGTGTCAGGATGTAAACATTAATTTTTCTTGTTCTCTTTTATACATGTTTATTATAATGTAGTATTCGAAATAATCCTACGTTTTTATAAATGTTGATTTTCTTTGCAGCTTTCGTAAAGTTAAACCATGTTATATTTGGCCCAAGTTAGCCATTGAGTTTGACACCCTTGGTTTAAAATATTATCCTCTTCTTTAGGTAAGCGTAAAATGTAAAATAAGAAAGAATCACATGCGGTCTTTATAAAATAATATTAGCAGTTTTTCTTTTAATTTTGATATTGTTTTATATATTAACTTAGGACGATAATAATTCCGAATATACAAAATTCTTCAAAATTAATTTCGTTTGCACACAGTGAATACAATCATACGCATATTAAATGGGATATTCTTTGACTATATTTCAGAAATTCAATGTCTCATTAAAGAGTTATTCCCTGAATTGAATTGAATAGCAAATACGAGAAGGAATGGTTTGTTTGCATGTTAAATACACATGAACTTCCCTTTAATACTTTAATATGCAGCCCTGATCTTTCCATTAGATCGATTGGTGCGAAACTATCTGAAGCTCCGTGCGTTATCAGCAATGAATCTCATATCAATATGCCAGTTTTCATTTTTAAAAATGTATTTATTATTCCAAATTTGGAGCAAAACTACTTATGGTAAATTTATTATGCACATATATAGGGAACATGAACCAGTTTCAAAATAGCTCTAATATTTTTATGGATAAATTGGCAGGAAACCGGTATACATTTATCGCGTTTTAGCAATAAATTTATAGTCACTGCTCTCCAGTTTTCCTTTTTAAAAATGTTTAAGGGATTCTGAATTTGAAGCAAATCTATTTAATCGAAATTTATAGTTGATATATTTATGGGTATGGAGAGAGTTATTTCTTTTCATTTACTTTCAAATTAAGTATACGGCTATAATTGCTCCAGTTAAAGAGAATTTTTAAGTAGAAGCGAAATGACAAAACTTTCATAAAAGAATTTTTGACTAAAATTCACAGAATGTCAGAATATTTAGTAGTCTTGAACTGGATTTAATTACTCAGAAGAAATTATTATTTCTGTGATGTTTTCATATGAATGATTTTTTAAAATAATAAACATTTCATGCATTTATTATTATTGAATTGTTTTTAGTGAATTTAAGCACACATTTTTGTACCAAGGGCTTCACTTCTAAAACATGAGTTTCTTAAACCGAAATTTAAATGAAATTTATATAAATATAAAAGAGATGTTTACACAAAACGTCATCAAAATTAAATAATTGGAGTAATTTTATTCATAATCGAATTGACATACAAATATACACATATAAATTTTTTCCATACATTCTTTTCTCTTATAATTCTTTTTTAAAAATAATCTTGTACACATTTTTAATATATATGCTCTACATTGAAAGCTCTTTACTAGTAAAAAAATGGATAGATCCTATTAAAATTTACAGAATTTTCTCAGGACTTTTTACTAGATAAAACATTTTCAATATGAATATATATAGATGATGATTCCAAACAAAATAAATCAGTTTTCGATTTTGTTTAAATTTCGTTGACAATTTTAAAAATGCATAAAAACCACTGCGTCAAAAATATGGAATCAATAATCTTTATATATGCTTGAAATTGATAGAAAAACTGTTTAAATACAGATACAACCAGCAAGATTCGGAACACCTTTAATATACAGTGAAAATACAGATGAGACTGAAACATCATTTCGTGTTAAAAGAATTTCGCGTTAAATGATATTAAAAACATATCAACAAAATTAAATTTATTAGAGTTCATTTCATTTACATAGATATGAATAAATGCATGTATTTAATATAAGTCATTGAAACAAAAGAACTCATAAGAATTTAATGAAATTTAAAATACAAAATTTATCAAAATTAAAATCTTTACAGATTTCCGTTTTCGTCTTCTGTTTTTTATCAACAGCTTTAAGAAGCTTTATCTTCATTTAAAGCGAAATAGCAGTTTGCTGCGAACCAAATTCATTGATTTTTACTCGCACTGTGATGTACTCGCCACCGAATTCCAAAGTTAACTGATAAGAGATGAGAGGCTTTTATGTGACGTTTGTAGGGTGGAGGGTTAAAGTAGCTTAGATAAACCAAATCAGTTCGAGCCACAGGTATTTCAAAGTTAAGCTAGCCTCTTTTCTACGAAATATGTGAAACCATCTCTCTTTCATTTCACACCTCTCTTAAGTCTCGCCAGCTCGGTTGGTATTTTCCGTATTTGTTCACTCCCGGAAGGGTAATCTTTTCATGTTAAGAGAATAAAAAGGCTTGAAAACACGTAGTAATTTGTCGGGACCGTTGTTTTATTTCGCGTTAACTGATATTTCGTCTTCAGCATTTTCACGTTAAACGTATTTCACTGTACTTTACTTTAAGGAGGTTTCAGTTCCCTAAATATCTTTAAAAATGAGTAAGCATTCATAAAGCATTTTAAAACATCATTTTTTTCAAAAAGAAAAACATGAGATTTTCAATATGATGCTGTGTAGAAAGTTCAGAGAATCGACGTATTAAAAAGAAAACGCCTTTGTATTAATGATGTGCATGAAAGATCAGACGGAAAAAAACGTTATGAAACAACATTAATATGTATTACTTTTGATAGAATTTTTTTTAATTATAAAAATATAATAGCTTGTTTTTTCTTAAAGTTTTTGGCAACCAACTTCCTTTTTTGCACTATTCTGTTATTTCGTATAACACACGAATTCACGAATACTTCATTTTTAAAACAGAGAATACGTTTTATTCGCGGACATTTTATCTACATAACTGAAATATAAAAATATGTTCATATCAAATCAAAGAATCATTACAGAAAATCGGAATTGATACGTAACAAAATTAGTATGAATTAAAAAAAAAAAGGTTTGCATCTACAGAATTAAAATTAGGTCCACAGAACGCCATAATCAAAACAACATTACTCGAAATGAAATAATTAATTTTTGACCCTGTAAGCAGTCGGTGGGAGTGCTTATACGTGGAACTGCTGAAAAGAAAATTCTTATTTCTTTTGTTGTCCTTTTCTAACAGTTTAATGTAATTTGATAGACCTTTAAGAAAGAGGTTCTGGCGATATGTATATTTTCTTTTTATCTGGAGTGTCGTAAGTTTACCAATTTCTTTTTTCAATATTTATTTTACTTGACGGAGACTTGTTAATTCACTCCTCATTCCGGATAACGGAAATGGATGAAACAATTTACAACATAATAGAAAACATGACAGAAGCTGCGGATTTTAAGTACTTAAAGAATCTCCAAACTGACCAAGAACTACTTTTGCGAACAGGCAATAAAAAATTTACTGAAATCATCAGCCTACTGGAACATACAGAAAATCAGTAGCATCCCAAATCGAACCTCCACTATTACATGATGAATTAAAAAACAAAATACCCAGGCATGACAATATAACGCGCATGTACTTCACTCTAAGCGGAAAAATAAAAATTAGTATCTCGGACCCTGTATGTACTGTTCAAATACCAGCTATTGATCAAATCTTAAATATTCCGATAAAAGCTAACATATTATGGGAAGGATTCACTTCGCCATTCCTGCTTTATGATATCCCCACACGTACATCTAGCAGATGTGGCATTAGAATTAAAAAAAAACTCAAATGATCT
>BMAO01028702.1:0-54630 GCA_019973975.1 Trichonephila clavata
ATACTTGTTTTTGATATGACGTGTTAACGCCCCGCCTTTCTTTTGATGATGTCATCGACAGGTGGTGTACCTGTTCCTTTATATAGTGCATGTTTTGTAAATAAAATTCAGTGTTTTACAGTCTACTTGCTTGTGTTGTGAGTTTCTGTGTCTAGTGTGCGTGCGTAAATATTTGGTCCGACCAAGTCCGAGAGAAAGGTCGGTGACCTGTGGATTTAAGTGTGCTGAATTCGACTATGAAAGATTTGAGGTAATGTGAATTGCGTTTGAGAGTGTGGCGGATTCATGTTTGTTAATTATTCGTATTGTGTTGTCGCAGGTTTTACTTGTCATTAATTGGTTTATGTGTAGAGTTTTAGTGTGAATTTGTTGTTATTAATATTGCAGTGTATTGTGTTGTCTGCCTTTGAATTATTCCTTGTTTAATGGTTGCGTTTGTCAGTGATTTTGGTTTACTTGGGTTCGAAATTTGAATGTGAAGTTGGGTTTTCTGTTTAGCTGTTTTGTGTAGTTTAATTTTTGTGAATAGTAATGGCTTTTAAATTAAACTGTAAGAAGACTGAGCTCATAAGGTTGACGGAGGAAATGGGTCTGGAGATTCCTGCTGAGGCTAAGGTGATTCAACTGAAAAACCTAATTGTATCAAGTGATTGGTATAGGGACCATATTGACTTCGTACGTGAACTCATGTCAAATATTCAAGAAGAAAGAGGGATGAAATAGAATTGCAGAAATTAAAATTATCCCAATTTGAAAAAGAGCTAGAGCTTATAAATGCAAAGAAGGGTTTAGCCGATATATCCCAAGTTTCTGAAACAAAAGAATCGAGTTGAATGTCTAATTCGAAGTGTGAAAGTTTTGACAATTCCTGTCCCCGTTAAATCGGAATCGTATAACTTGTTTTTCATTCTTTGGAAAGGGCATTCGAAAATAAATCTGTACCTAATGAAATTAAAAGCAGAGATTCTGTTAAATATTCTAGGAGAAAAAGTAAATAACTTGCTTACTTATGTTGATCAGGAGGACTTGAGCGATTATAAAAAAATAAAAGAATTAGTATTAAGGAATTTCAGCCCACACCACAAGAGTGTCTTAATAATTTTAAAAGAGCTCAAAAATAACCATCGGAAAATTATGTTCAATTTGCTTCTCGTTTGTGTGCTTCCTTCGACTATTACTGTCAATTGCGCAAAGTAACAGATTTTAAATCTCTGTGTGATCTTATAGTTTCGGATAGACTTTTTGAGACTCTAGATCATGAATTAAAGACGCATATTGGAATTAAACAGGGTGAAGGCTTTTTCAAACCTAAGCAGCTTGGAGAGTGTGACATTTATTTATCATCTAGAGGTGGGAATTCGAATGAATTAGTGAATAGAAATGCCGTGGGTGAATCAAAACGAGTGGTAGGAAAAAATGGCAAAGAACTCCAAATTGGAAAACAAATACAAATGTATCCAAGGTCTTCTTGTCGGAAACTAAAAATACAACTTGTGTTCTTTGTAAGCGATTATCACACTCCCTTTCTAGATGTCCACAATTTAGGCGACTATCAGTCTGGGAAAGAGCGGAGGTGATTAAGCATAATAATCTTTGTTTTCGTTGTTTTATGCCTCATAAATTGAGTGAATGTCGGTCAGTTAAAAATTGTTTTGCTCGAAGCCTCATCATAGTTTGATTCACTTCCCGCGTAAGCTATCCCCCGTCTCAGTTGAAATTCGATGCACCTGTTTTTATTCCAAAACAGAGCGAGGAAACTCCGGAAGCGGTTTCGCAATCCCAATTGGTAGCGACTAGCCTTGTGAAGGGAAAGGCAAAAAATGTTCTTTTAAGCACTATTCGTGCATTTGTTAAAAACAAATTCTCGCAATGGGTTGAGGTGAGATGTCTTCTTGATAGTGGTTCTCAATCTTGTTTGTGTACTAGATCGTGCGCAGAGAGGTTACATCTTAATTTGGAGAAAATAAATAAAGTGGTTTCATGCATTAATGATGCTAGTATGGTGGTGAAGAATTGTGTAAGGGACGGTGGCAAACAGAGATAAAAGCTTTGAGAAGGAGTTATTGATGCTGGTGGTCAATAAAATTGCCAATCTTATTCCAAATAAAGTGGTCTGTGTGGATGTTAATATTTCGGAGCATGTGTCTTTAGCTGATCCTGGGTTCAGTATTCCTGACAAAATCGATATGTTGATTGGAGCGGAGGTCTTTTATGAGCTGTTGAAATCGGGAAAGATATATGTTGAAAACTCGCAATTGTTGTTGCAAAATACTGTCTTTGGTTACGTTGTTAGTGGGATTGTAGATTAGGTGGTGGAGGATCGTGTTCATTGTGGGTTGGTTCTCGACGATGACTTAAACAAAACCTTGAAACAATTTTGGAAAATCGAAAGCGTTGAAGTAGAGTGTAAGGAAAACACGGAGGCTTCTTTATGTGAGGAACATTTTGCGAATACCCATAAGAGAAATAGAGATGGTAGATATGTAGTATCAATGGCGTTGAGTAAGTATCTGTCGTGTTTAGGAAATTCCAAAGATAAAGCTGTGAGACAACTTAATTCATTCTGGAAGCGCTTTTCTAGGGATTCGGAATATTTGTCTTTGTATACGGATTTTTTGAGTGAGTATGAGGAGTTGGGTCAGATGGAAAGGGTTGTTGAGTCAAATGAACCACCCATACAATACTATATACCCCACCATGGTATTTTTCGCCCTGATAAACTGACAACAAAACTGAGAGTTGTATTCAATGCTTCATCCCCTACTACAACAGGCCTAAGTCTAAAAGACATACTAATGAAAGGAGATGTGGTGGAAGATGTCTTTGGGACTATTACTCGATTTCGGAGACACAGGTTTGCCTTCACTACAGATATACAAAAGATGTATAGGCAGATTCTTGCAGAAGGGAGTCAGAGAGACCTTCAGCGTATCCTGTGGAAGGTTGGACCTGAGGAAGAGATTGTAATTGACGTTTGAAAACTGTAAGTTATGGAATGTCCAACGCTCCTTTTCTTGCTATAAGAACCCTGCAGCAGTTGGCTCAAGATGAGAAAACGAGATTTCCTTTGGCCTCAGAAGCATTGCTGAACGATACCTATATGGACGATATGGTTAGTGGAGCGCCTGATATAGAGATTGCCCGTCGGCTACAGTCAGAACTACAAGATGCCCTGCAATCTTGCGGAATGGTACTTCACAAGTGGTCTTCTAACTCTCCTGAGTTGTTGAATAGTTCATCGTCGTCCGACGTTGAGCACTCCTTCTCAGCTGAGTCCGACTTATCTGTGAAAACGTTAGGCATCAGTTGGAAGCCGTTACAAGATTGTTTTGTGTTTAAAGTCTCAATTTTGAGTAAATCATTTACTAAGCGTGAAGTACTGAGTGTCATAGCGAGGCTTTATGACCCTCTGGGTTTCTTGGGTCCAGTGTTAACTAGAGCAAAGGTACTTTTACAGAGACTATGGCAGCAAAAACTGGATTGGGATGATGTGCTACCAGATCAAATTGCCAAAGAATGGAACGAGTTTGTGACCACCTTTAAGTGTATTGAAACGGTGAAAATAAATAGATTTATTCTAACCGATACATGGTTAAGAGTCGTCCTTCAGGGTTTTGTAGATTCGTCTGAAGTGGCTTACGGAGCTGTCGTTTACTTGCAGTGTTTCTATCAGACCGATCGTGCAAAGGTGACTATTCTGGCAAGCAAGTCGCGAGTTGCACCTATTCGCGTTATTTCAATACCTCGACTGGAGCTTTGTGCCTGTGTTCTTCTCGCTCAGCTTGTGCAGAAAATACGTTCCTGTATAAAATTGGAGGTTAGTGATATTGTGCTTCATACGGATTCAACGATTGACTTAGCGTGGTTAAAAACACCTACGAATCAACTCAAGACCTTTATAGCTAATCGAGTATCAAAGATTCAAAGATTGACGGAAAAGTGTAATTGGATTCACGTACCATTGAACCTAAATCCTGCTGATCTTATTTCACGTGGACTACGTCCTAACGATCTTCCAGAATCAGAATTGAGGTGGTGAGGCCCACCGTTTCTTAAACAGGGTAAGTTATTCAGTGTACAGCCAAGTTCTGGTCTGCTGAACGAGTTTGAGTACTCCAGTGAATTCAAGGCAGTGAAGTCTGAAGTTTCTGTATATAGCGTGAATGTGTTTGCAAATTGTAAGCAGTCCTTTTTATCTGATATCTTGTGTATGAGTAATAATTATGTAAAAATTCTTCGCATTTTTAGCTATGTGTTAAGATTTCTAAATAATTTGAAACAATCTGTGATACTGTCTGGTTCTCTGCCTCAGATCTAGACCTGGCTGAAACTAAATTGATCCGAATGGCTCAAAGAGAGATTTTTTTCAGCTGAGATTCGAAACCTCCATGACCATAAGATTATCTTACCAAATAGTAAAATCAAAAATTTAAATCCTTTCCTAGACAGGGATGGTATATTGAGAGTAGGTGGACGCCTTGGAAATTCAGATTTGCCTTATGTTGCCAAATATCCAGCAATCTTGCCCAGTAATCATAAATTGACGAATATAATTATTATGTATTTCCATAAGAAAAATCTTCATCTTGGGGCATCCTCCCTTCTACACTGTGTAAGACAGAAGTACTGGCCCCTACATGGTAGGTCCTTGTGTAGGAAAATAATGCAGGAGTGTGTCGTTTGTTTCAGAGCCAAACCAATAGCTACAACTCAATTAATGGGTAATTTACCCCGAGACAGAGTAGTTCCAGATTATCCCTTTAATTGCTGCGGTGTAGATTTTTGTGGCACATTTATGATTAGATATCGTAATCAGAGAAAAGGCGTATTGCATAAAATGTATATTTGCATATTTGTATGTTTTGTCTCTAAATCAATTCATATTGAAATTGTGACAGATCTCACATCTGACGCCTTTATTGCGACGTTAAAGCGATTCTTCAGCCGTAGAGATAAATGTGAAAAGTTGTATTCCGATAATGGCTCAACCTTTGTGGGAGCAAATCAAGAAATTAAGAGACTTCTAACACTGTTTAAAACGCCTGATGAGAATCTTGCTGGTTTCTTATCGAGTGAGGGAATTGACTGGAAATTCATTCCTCCAAGAGCACCTTCCTTTGGTGGTTTGTGGGAGGCTGCCGTAAAATCGGTTAAATACCACCTTAAGAGAGTAGTGGGAAAGTCTAACTTAACCCATGAGGAATTCTTGACCGTGTGCATCCAAATAGATGAATCTTGACTTAATCTTGATAACTTAAATGCTTTAACACCTGCGCACTTTTTAATAGGTAGACCTATTAATTCAATAAGTGAGCCTAACTTAGTTGATATAAATGAGAATATCGTAAAAAGATGGCAACGAGTTACGAGATTTGTGCAGCTTATTTGGAGTAAATGGCATCGAGGTTATTTGAACGAACTCCAACAACGCAATAAGTGGCAATTCCTAAAAGAAAACGTTAGGATAGGAGATATGGTAGTTCTCATTGAGGACAATATGTCTCCATTTAAAGGGCCATTGGGTAGGATTTTAGAGCTTTATAAAGGTGATGATAATTTAGTTCGAGTTGTGAAAGTGAAGACTTGAAAAAGGAGAATATAAGCGAGCTATTTCTCGAGTGTGTTTACTACCTGTGCCAACTTAAGATTGTATATTTCATGAATTTCTGTGAATTTATATTAGTGAAGATTTTAGTGAATGTATAGTTTTACTCTGTGTGTAAATTGATATTAATGCATTTTAATTTATATTGTTCGTTTATATGTTTTGTGAAATTTGTTGCATGTAACCATGGCAACCGGGGGAGAATGTTAACGCCCCGCCTTTCTTTTGATGATGTCATCGACAAGTGGCGTACCTGTTCCTTTATATAGTGCAAGTTTTGTAAATAAAATTCAGTGTTTTACAGTCTACTTGCTTGTGTTGTGAGTTTCTGTGTCTACTGCGTGCTTAAATAACATGTATGGTTACATATCAGATTCTTGTATTCTAATTTTAGATAATTAAATACTTAAGTACCTCTGTTACTACTCCGAAGATGCGTAAAATAAGTAAAACTTAAGTTAATTAAACATTATATGTTCTCAATATAACTTCATTTAATATACACAAAACTTTGCTTAAGTAAACTAACATATTTTACTTTCTTATGTAAGTTCTCTATATGATTTTATATAAAATAAACTAAAATTTGATTTGAAGTATTTACATGCTTGTGAAAGTCGACATCTCTCCAAAATCCTTTTTGAATAGGTTTCTTTCGTGAAGACAAAAATAGTGAGAATAAAGCTTGGTTTAAGCTGGCGTCGGTATTGAAAATATTCTTCAAAGTAATTGTATACTTAATAAAAAGTGAGGAGATGGTTTAGTATCCTCACGTTTCAACATGCTTTCAAAACACTCATATTTTACACTGGTATATGAAAAAATGTGATTTTTTTCCTCAATCATATTTTCATTTATTGATTGAGCAACCATTTTAGCAAAATGAGACATTTTTAAAAGTACAATGTGAAACTGCGATAGCAAAATAGTCATAGCGATAGTAGAAAAGACACCGCAGCGTAATGACGTGACACAGTTTTTACGTGATCGTGTCGTCACATGAATTAAGTCCATTGAAGAGCCCGGAAGCCAGGTCGGCGATCAATGCGGCCAATCTATCACCATGGAGGATGTTAGTGTCACTCCCCCTCCTAACTGATGAAGAACGTTGTGCAAAGATTACAGGCTTTGAGAAGCAACCCCGAATTTTCGATTCAAGAAAAGACTACGTCGTCAGCATGCTGGAGATCGAAAAGAAAATCCCCAGCTCAACGCCGGAAACGAGGACGCAACTAGAGAATGAAATGAAGAGCTTGGATGAAAAGATCAAGTTCCTGGAGGGTGAGATGACTAAATTTCTACCTTGCCCTATTGCCCTTTGTACCCACAATTCCAAATTTAAGGCGGTCAAAAGACCAGCTGAGCCAATACTTAGACCAGCAAAGTTAACGGCTGGTATAAATAAAAACTCTAAAACTAAAAATTCTGATTTCTATTTCCCTAAGAAAACTGCGAAACCAGTTGAGAATACAATTAGGCAAATTAATACTACTAATAGCTTTTCAGCACTCAACGCTGCAAAGTCAGACGCCGAGGACGTCACCCCACCCCCAAGTAAAGTTAAACCAATCATGATGAGGATGACCACCTCATATAAATTAATCTTACAAGATATAAATCGCACTCACCCTACTGCCACTAACACCCACATAAATGGGGTTAAGAAAATTGTAGCCGAAACGGAAGACCATCACCACGAAATAACGGAGTTCCTCACTGCAAAAAAGATGCAGTACTACGTGATATATCCTCCATCTAACCGGCCACTTAAATTGGTAATCAACGGTCTCCCATCCTCTACGGAAGCGGAAGACATAAAAAAAAAATGATCTAATTTCAAAAGGTATAAAAATTGAAAAAGGTGCGCAACTCCGTAAGTTCGCAACCAAAGCCCCACTTCCGTTCTACTTAATTGAAATAACCAGAGACGAAATGTTGAGGATATCTATAAAATTAACAACTGCCTTTACATGCAGATAAAACTCGACCCCTTCCAAAAAAGAACCAGAGCTACGCAATGCTACAATTGCAACTTCTTTCATCACGCAATCCAGAATTGTTCTATGCTGACGAGCTGCCTGAAATGTGGTGAAAATCACAGAACAGGTCAGTGCGTCATTCAAGAAAAGATAGATAACCCTTTATGTATAAATTGTAAAGCGAGAGGTCACATGGCCTTCTAGACAGAATGCCCCTTCTTCCCCAAATCCAAAAAGGGCAAGGGAAAATCAATGAAAGAAAACAGCAAGAAATGAAAATTCTCAGGCTACCCAAAAAATCCCTAATGAAAACAGGCTTGAGCTTTGCTCAAGCAGTTACTTCGAAAGAAAATCACCAGATGTCACCACGCGGGAACATTTCCTCGGCGTCTGTAACCAATAATAATTCAAATAAAGATAACTCTAAATTGGAAGCACTTAATGCTGACCAAAATAATTCTGGAGAATTTGGATAACTTCAAGCTATCCTAGAAATTAAAACCATTTTTGATCTCTTTCCTTCACTACTCAGTAAAATGAAAAAAATCCTTTAATACTCAAAATCCAGCAGATAAACTTGGCCATCTGCTTAAAGGAGTCTGCTACTCAATTTCTAACACTAAGATTTGGACTCCGCTCACTCTGCCCGGCGCGTCTCTAAGTGTGGGAGGAAATATATCATCACCAACAAACGCCATAATAACAAATATATTTATTCAAGACTGACAAATACTTAAACAATCACAAGCTTAACTATAAGAAGAAACCTAGGAGTGATTCCCTAAAACGTCGATTTATCCTAATACACAATTCTAAGTAATCTCGGCTACCAGAAATAGACAAGGAGACGATCACTAGCTAATCTCAGGTCGGTACTGAATCTATTATCTTCAATTGTCAATCTAACAATTTACTTTTATAATTTATATCTATTAAACGCGCACGAAGTTCGTGAAGTAATTCTCCGGCGTTACTTACGTGGCAGCTTGGCAACTCCTTCACCTTTACATTTACAAAACTTATAGACTTTATATGGTCGAACTAATTAACATATAGCTATCTCGTGTTTTTCCTTAAAAGGCTGTGAAATAGTATAAATGCTAGCCCCAAAGTTTCCCAAGAGGATTAGTTTGGAAATCTCGCGAATAGCCACGCCACAGCCCCCTCCAAGAAAAAAAACGGGATTTATAAAAGGGTCTTAATAGCCCGATATAAATTACGTTGAAAAATTTAAGTCTTAAACTAACTTGACTTGAACTTAAACTTGAGTTTAGCATTAACTTTTATAGAGCAATACACTAAAAAATTCTCAAAACTACTAGCTCAATATTTAATCACTCCCAAGTTTGCCGCTTTTACATTCATTATATAAGGTGTACCCCATTTGGGCGAGGACCAGGGAAAACCCTCCACTGGAGGGAGAAACCGGGCCGTACACCCGTAAAACTTAAATACTTTAACATATCTTGAGTTATTCTTCAACACCAAAATCTTCAAAACAGCAGGGTCAACCCCCGTGAAATGAGAACTGGATCAGTGGACGTACAACAAAATTCTTTGAACACTGTATACATACATAACAACATTGAATTCATACATATTTAAATTGTCAATTACTTTACAAATTTCATCTGGTTTCAGAAAAACTCCCATTCCAATCTCGCAGCGCTATTAGTGTTATGGTTAATTTCCTCTCTGCGCTGCGAGCCCAATAGCCTATATATACACAATTATATAGAATTTTCAAAACATACAATATAAACAAACAACACAATGAATTCTCGCACCCTTAGCCAAGTCTTTCCACGTAGGAAACAAATGTAAACATACATATGCTTTCCACAATTTAGAATACATTTAGATATAGAAAAGTTCATTTTTCACTCAACGTAGTGTGACCTTTGCACTTAGTCATCATTACCTGTCAGTAAAAATATAAATGAAACAATACAACTTAGTTAATATTTTGTTCCTCTTCTTTCTCTGATGTCTCCAATCTGCACCTCCAACGATGTGGACCTTCTGCTTCGTAGACTCTCTTCTGGCTCCTGGCGATCTGGTATGTACTGTCGGCGCCTCCGCAGATTATAGTGGTGATCTCGTCCTTCTTGATCTCTTCTAGATCGGATTGATCCTTCTTGGTCTGGCAGTGATTCTATTGGCGATCTTGACCTGGATTTCCCATGAACTTCTCTGCCGTCTCTGGAATTGCGTAGGGTGGACCTTTTCTGTTGTCTCCGTCTTGGTGGAAGTAGCCTGTCTTTCTCTGGAAGCTGACGATCTCTTTCTGGAACTTATCTACCACGGCGATCTTCTATTCTTTTTTTCAATCTGTTCAGTCGGCGCGATGGTGGACGGGAGCCTTCGCTTGTTGACCTCTCTGTGTATGGGTTTTCTTTTACTCCTCGGCCCATCTGACAGTGACTCAGGCTTTGCTCTTTTCCACCTCCTTATGTGTTGGTTCTTCCTTTCTTCTGTTGCGTCACTTCTGACAGTGATTCTGGGATCGCCCTCTTACACCGCCTTTTGGTCAGCTCGTGTTCGCTCCTCTTTGTCTCTCTCTGATTACTTTTATTCTCTACCCTTGTTGTCTCTTTCCTCTCCTGTATCTGTCTTCCATCCGACTCATTACTCCTAAAGCCATGTGATCTATCTAACTCATGTCGACTATCTTCAAAACTACTCGACTGATACTCGGATCCTCTGCTAACTGAACAATCTACCTCCACTACAGCTTCATCACTTTTTCTCTGATGATAAATTCGCACTTGGTCTATATTAACTGTACTTCTTCTACCTGCCTTCCAAATTACAACATCATTGTTTTTAACACTTGCGACTCTAAAAGGACCTTCGAATTTGGGACAGAATTTTGCTAAAACCTTTTTACTGGCAGAGCTTATAGGATGAGTTTCGACCAACACTAAATCATCGACCTTAATGTTAATTTCGCGTCTCCTTTTATTGTAATACTTCGCCCACTTTTCCTGCTTTTTTTTTCGTATTCTGCCTAGCTTCCTCAAAAACCTTTTCAATATTCCCAACCACAAATTCTGCTCCATCCGTCACCATCACAAGCTTTTGAAACGGGGTAATAAGTTTCCTGCCCAAAAATAACTCTGCTGGCGTTTTTCCAGTGGTTTCGTGAACTGACGTTCGTAATGCATTTAGAAACTTGTCCCAAGTCTCGTGATTATGCTTTACAAAAGAAGCAATCATTTGTAATAAATCGCGATTAACTCGTTTCGTTCTATTTGACTGAGGTAGATACACAACTGTTTTGACATGCTTTATATCTAATCTATCACTCAAATACTCAAAAACTTCAGATATAAATTGGGGACCATTGTCGCTAATAAGTTTTATTGGAGCTCCATATCGCGAAATATAATTTTCGAATATGTTATTGGCGATTATTTTTGCGGACGCCTTTCTGAGGGGTATTATTTCCAACCACTTCGTAAAATGATCCGTTATCACTAATATATACCTATATCTTTCAGGTTTCGATGCTGAGTAGGGGCCTAAGAAATCTAATGAAATTATATCATTTGGATAATTAGTTACAATCACTATTAGATGGCCGGCCGGTAACGCGTTCTTATAGTTAATTTTCTGGCACGTATCACATGTCAAAACATAATCATGTATGACCCTCTTCATATAAGGAAAATAACAAGCATCCTTCGCGCCTAAATATGTTTTTTTTTATTCCGAGGTGTCCAGCCATAGACTTATCATGAAAATCGCGTATTATCGCTCCTCGCATGGACTTTGGAATATATACTCTCATGTCTCCGAGAGAGGATGCGTACTTCGCATAAAATAACAAGCCGTCAATTATTCTGAAATCCTGAGACCAGTTTCCGCAGACTGCCGCATTTACCGTACTGTCATCGGGGTTTTGTAAATAATGGTAAATGTGACCCAGCTCAGGGTCCTGCCTTTGTTCTGAAATCAATTGTTCCCTAGATGAAAGTACCAAATCTCTAATTACTGCACTAGTTATATTGCCATCCTCAAAACTTTCCACCGGGTTCCGCGACAACACATCTGCCACAACATTTTGAGCACCTGACCTATGTTCCCATTCATCATTAAATTTGGCTAGCTTGAGTGTCCATCTAATCATTCGGCTGGATAAATTTTTACCATTAGTGAGTTTTGTTAATACTGCGTGATCCGTGATCACTTTTATTGGTAACAAACCAAAGTAGGTGCGAAACTTGTTTAAAGCCCAAATCACCGCTAAACATTCGCGCTCGGTTACTGTGTAATTGCGCTCCACCCCATTAAGTGTGCGGGACGCATATTCTATGGGTCTCTGACTTTGAATAAGCAAAACTCCAATCCCAATAGAACTCGCGTCCGTAAAAAGCTCAAATTGTACATTAAAATCCGGTAATTTTAATACAGGTGCTTCCGTAATTGCACGTTTGATCGATTCAAAAGCAACTTGCGCCTCTTCCGACCAATTAAATTTCCTACCCTTTTTTTTAATTCATACAGTGGCTCGCAGAGATCTGCGTACCCCTTAACAAATTTTTGATACCATTGGGCCATTCCGAAAAATTTTGATACTTCCCGCGTATTCTTTGGTGCTTTCATTTCGAGTATTGCCTTAACTTTCGAGTATTTTTAACTTTTTTGATTGCCATCCGTGTCTATCCCGATTTACAAATTACTAGGCCTAAGTATTTTAACTTCTCACACCCAAACTTACACTTATCTTTGTCCAACGTGAACCCCGCTTCTGGCAATAACCTAAATACTTCCTTTAAATGTTCCAAGTGATTTGCAAATGATGGAGACGAGATTATTACGTTGTCCATGTATACTTGCACACACTTCCCTATCACCGGTTTCAATATGATGTCAATGGCTTTCTGAAAATTTGACGCTGCCCCCGAGATGCCGAAGGGCATGCGCTTAAACGCTTAAGTGCTATTTTTCGTCACAAAAGCAGTTTTGGCTACATCTCTGGGGTTTACTGCCAATTGAAAATAGCCGGTGCGTAGATCTAAAGTACTCATTATCTTTTTGTGAGGAATATTAGTGATTAAATCCTCAATGAGCGGCAAAGGATATCTAGGGTACCTAGTTACCACATTAAGTTTGCGATAATCCACCGCAAATCTATACGCTTCCGGATTATCCGGGTGTAATCCGTTCTTATTACGACACAATACTACAGGAGATGCGTAAGCCGATTGAATTTATACGATGGTGCCTTCTCGTAACATTTTGTCGATATGGTAATCTATGATACATTGCTTAACCCTGTCATACTTATACGGTCTGGATACTACCGGAGCGCTATCATCCGTATCGATTTCATGATATAATGCATGAGTAAGTCCCGGTTTTTGTTAGAACAGCCCCTTAAAACTATTAAAATACGATTTTAATTCTCTCTTTTGACTTTCTTCTAGTTTTGTATTTGAAAGATCAATTTTTAAATTCCTCTCATCGATTTTTATTTCTTTAATTTGCGAATCCGGAATCGCTAAAGACTTTTCCTCGAAATTCATGGTAATTTTTGAGTTTCCAATAAAATCGATAATTAATATGTAGGGCGATTCTAGAACCGCTAATATATGAAAATTCCATTTTTTCTTAAATTCTCTTATTCGTATCTCTAATTCTACCGTCCCTACATTGTTGCAACAGGCGCCTTGAGCCGTTATAACTTTTGCATTTGATTTTTTAACTGGCTTATAACAAAAATATGCCCGATACGTTTCTTCAGAGATGTACGACTTCTCGGCTCCAGTATCCCATAATGCCTTAGTGAAGGTATCGTTGACTAAAATGGGCACGTCCGGAAGTTCTACAGGGGACATCCGTAAAGCATAAAGCCATATAGGAGGTTTCTCATCAACCTGCGATCGATCCTGATTTCGAACGCTTAAAAAATTAAAATTTTTATGACTACCCCTATTCCAATGATTATTCGACCCCGTTCAAAATTATCATTCGGACCCCTATTTCTACACTGATTTCGTCTTCCTCGATTCTCGAACCCACGATCCTTCCTATCAATACAGTTCCTGTTCTCAAACCCTTGGTTAGCATTTTTCATCTGGGGTCTAGTCCTATCTGCAGTGCTATAACCCTGTCTCCTATCATTTTGACGTTCGACTACCCCTGTATCTCTCCAATTTCTACTTTTACGACCTTCGGTAGACCTCCTACTCACATCCCAAACTCGTCTTTCACTATTATTATTACTCGAACCCTGGTTGTCTCTCCTCAAATATCTATCCTCGTACTTCGTTATCATCTGAAGTAACTGCAATTGAGTAGTTGGATTTCTAATCTCTATGTATTCCATCAACTGTGATTCCAAACGGGCAATAATGTGATCAATTAAATTTGCTTCCGACATGTTTAGTCCCAACCTTTTGTGTATTTTGAGTAAGTCGTAGATAAAATCAGATGGAGCCTGACCGTGACCCTGATACGACGAACAGAGAGATCCTGACTTCCAATTCAGTCTTATTCCTAACCACAGGGAAATTTTCTGTCAAACTTCTTTTAATTGCGCAAAATCCGTAGCCTTCCCCTTCACTATCGATGACCCGAATACTTCGTACCAGTCCAACGCACTTCCTCGGAGACGCCCTTTGAGATAAGAACATGCAAAATTGCTAGGTATCTCGTAATATTTAACATTACTGTAAATACATTCCAGGAATTCATCTATATTTTCCACTCCGGAGAAGAAAATATCAGGCAAGAGCCTAAAATTGGATCCGACTCCCATCTCGGGGTTAAGGGAGATATGTCCTGTGGACAAATCCGTTGGGTGCCACTGTGGTGGTTTTTCCTATTTTGGACCCCGCTCACTCCACCCGGCGCGTCTCTAAGTGTGGGAGGAGGCATATCATCACCAACAAACGCCATAATAACAACTATATTTATTCAAGACTGACAAACACTTAAACAATCACAAGTTTAACTATAAGTAGAAACCTAGTCGTCCCTAGATTCCCTAATACGTCGATTATTCCTAATACTCAATTCTAAGTAATCTCGGCTACCAGAAATAGACAAGAAGACGATCACTAGCTAATCTCTGGTCGGTACTGAATCTATTATCTTCAGTTGTCAATCTAAAAATTTACGCTTATAATTTATATTTATTAAACGCGCACTATGTTCGTGAAGTAATTCTCTGGTGTTACTTACGTGACAGCTTGGCAACTCCTTCTCCCTTACATTTACAAAATCTAGACTTTATATAGTCGAACTAATTTACATATAACTATCTCGTGTTTTTCCTTAAAAGGCCGTGAAATAGTATAAATGCTGGCCCTAAAGATTCCCAAGAGGATTAGTATTGAAATCTCGTGAATAGCCCCGTCACAGCTTGACCACAGCCATATTTCAACAGGATAATCCGCGACCACACGTGGCACGCAGTGTGCAAAGTTTCTTCGTCAGTCCCCAGATTGAATTGCTTCTCTGGCCGGATTGCTCTCCGGATCTTTTGCCGATAGAAAACATGTGGTCCATGGTTGCTCAACGATTGCCCCAGATTACACCCACACCAGATCAACTTTAGCAAAGTGTGGAAGCTGCTTGGTCTGCTGTACCCCAAAAACACATCCAAAGTCTCTTTGAATCAATGCCGATGTGTGCTGCAGCGGTGATGTCCAACAAGGGCGGTTTTGGTGGAGGTCCACCTCCAACAATTCGTAAGTATCCCCCATAAAAATAATCTCGATTAACATTGTCAGGGGATGGTGGTAGCCCTTTCTTAGAGGGCAGAAAATTAAATTTTTAATCTTTCAGTCATTTTATAGATGATTTTGCAGTATGACTCGGTGTAGAATCTTGGTGAAAAACAAAGTTTCCTTGAGAGTAACGACGTTTGCTTTATTTAATCATGTATTTGAAAACTTTATTCTGATAGTATTTAGCATCAATTTTATCCTTTGGTTCTACAAAAATGGTTTTGTTAAGACTTGAGAGGATATTCTCATCCATACCGTAACACCCGATAGCTAACTTGCATTTTGCAAAACAGCATCGTCTTTGAAAGGTGTTTTGCGTGAAATATATTGTATTTTCGTTTTGCCAATTGTGAATGGCAGATGAAGCATTGTTTTATCCGAAGTTATCCTTGATTTGTATCTACCTTTGCGTAACATTAAATACAGAGGCCACAAGAACGTTTTCTTCGTTTTTCTTCAATCTTAACAGACATTTGAAGACAGACTGGCTTATTAACTTTTTTGCAGCTAATTTTCTTTATTTGAAGACAAAGTGTAGATTGAGATACGTATAGTTTCTTTGTTGAAGTTCATTGAGGTAGAGAATTTTCCATACCGATTAGTCTTTTTTAGCTTATTATTTTTTCTTTTTCCTTAAGGACTTCCTTTCTCATCCATATTTTTTTACTGGAGCTTTTGATTGCCAGCCAAAATATTTCTTTTCGAAGTTTAGGTAGTAATCCATTAGCAAAATGTCTTTTCTGATCTTTATATGTTTTTATTTATAATAGAATTTGAGCCACCCCTCTTCAAAAGCCTTAAAACTTCGTTTCAGATTACAGGATCTAAATTCGGAGCCGTAATTTACCCCCCCCCTAATAACAATAGTTTGATTGGTATAATTTAAATATTTCATTTTAAAAATATAACTGGCAGAAAAGCGATAAAGATTTACCATTCATAGTTATAAGCTGTTTAAATTGGTCACACTAATTTTGAATTACCCGTATTATATATTCATTAAATTTCATCTTCTTGTTGTAAATGCTTTATGCCTTCATAAAGTATACGTACTTTTCCTTTGTTTAAGGGTGTTTGAGCAGGTTATTTTTTGTTGTGTTCTCAAGAAAACAATACATACAGTTTCTAACTTCTTTCAATTCCGAAACTGCACCCCACGCTTTTACCCCAATGACATTAATTTTCTCGTTCATCATTTTATTCTTTTATTAAGAGTTATTTTTTTACTTTTTGGTTCGATTCAGTATAAAAGCGAGTTCTTTAATTTTTTAAAATTATAACTTATTTTTCATTTTTTAGTTCGATCTACAATAAAAGCGTGTTTTTTAGTTTTTTAAACTGTCATTTTATCATTGTTGAATTTATCCTTGAGTTTGATATTTTCAGCCAGAATTACGTGGCTGCTGGAATAAGTCTTGCTCTTCAATGGATTTTAATTACAGGGTTTGAAGTGTATTTATTCTCTCTGTTTCGGGGCCTCGGGTAAGTCCCTTATCGTTATATTAGATTCCGTCTCAAAAGAACAGGTGAAACAAATAAAATGTGTGGCAAAAAGAAAAAAAGTTCGAATAAAAAAATTTAATGTGCCACATGTTTTTATAACGGACTAAAAAGTATAAAATTCCTCCTTTTCGTTTTTTTCCTCTTCATTTTTCACATTTTCATGCATTGTCATCCACTTCTGAGATATGGTCCAAATTTCAAATCTGTAACTCATCGGAAAGTCGCACAGTTTAATTAATTACAAAATTCCATCCGGACAGACATTAAAGAAAGCGAGTTAATAAAAACATGGTAATATTAAGCGTCAATCGTATTCTCACCTTTTAAACGTATTGCTATAATGTTATTTCGTATTATCACTTCTAAACGTATTGCTTTATAAAAATAAAATAAAAAATATTTAGCAGTTAGAACATAAATTATTTTTTTCACATCAAGAGCCTATTTTTTTATTTTCATTTTCAGAAAAATGTTTATATTTTAGTAAGAAATTGATAACACACACCCACTCTCCACTTTATCAAATACAGAACACTTTTGTTTGTTTGTTTTATTTTTATAAACCACAAGTGTATTAATTAAAAATACTCTGTAGGGTTACACCTTTTTCTTTTAGTCGCTAAATCTGTAATTAGTCGCTAAATCTGTAATTAGTCGCCAAATCTGGAAATTGTGTGTGCAATAAGTTGCCAAATCTGGAAGTGATATATTTAGTTGTCGCCAAATCTGATTATCGTGTTTCCTGACGATCCTGATGAGGACAATAGAACAAAATTATGAAATTATTGTATTGTCATCGGGCCTTGACAAGTGTGCAAAATTTCGAATTAATCTGACCTTTTTAAGTAGGTGAAAATCAAGTTCCAAGATTCCGTTACATGCAAGTGAAACTTATAAAAGCGTGTTAAAAACGGATGTTTCGACTTCAACTAGTACACATTAATGTAAATCGTTTTTAAAAGGATACTTGCCAGCTTTAGATGTAGAAAAAAAATCGAATCTATTAATTAATTTTTCTAATTTATGTAATAAGTCTTTTTTAAGTATAAAATAATAATAAATAGTGACATTTATGAGGAAGCTCAGTTTGCATTACTTGTAGACTGTAAGAAATCATTAACATTTTAAGTAAAGAATTTTTTTTTAAATATAAAAACTAAATTTTTTAAAAACAAGTTTGTGATTGAAAGTCTTGTAATTTAAAATTTACTTATTGTGTATGTATTTCACTCGTATTTTTTATTCGCAGTTTTGGATAGCTCTTCATTGAAAATTCTAAAAATTGAAATACTATATAGCGTTTTCAGTTAAAGTTGTGTTCTATGCTAAACTTACTCAATATAACCCTCCAGCTCGTAGGAAATAGCATTCACTTCATTGCAGATCTACTTGTTGAACATTTCGACTCGAATAAAGCAGTGAACCTATCATTGATCCTTGAATTTTATTTCACACTGTTTTGTTCCTGTGCGAGAACAGTCATTCAACCACATGTATAGGCGCGATGATATCACTTATTCGTGCCTGTAATACAAGCCTCATTTAAAGCAAAACATGAAAAATAACTAAACTACCATTCCGTTTTCCATTTTTTTAATACCTTTCCGCTGTCGATCGTAAAACGTGTGTAGGGGGTATCGGAAAATATATCCTATTTTTTACCGTCGTAGTGGGCCTAAAGCTGTATCAAGGACAACAGTTGCTGAACTCTAGTTTCCGTATAGGGGACGACGAAGTCCGTATTTAGCCATTTTATATGCTGTTAATGGGAATATTTCCCGTAAAGTGGGTCTGGTTTTTTCCTCTCCTGAGGGGGGGGGGCTGGGAATTATGGAACATTATTTATTGTATGCGTAGATAACGTGATGTGCTTTCCTTGCTCCTGTGATTAATGGAATATTCTCACAACAGTGGTTGGGTGTGTCGGGTTTTCATTCTGCGCTATGTATCGGCTGTAAAGAACCCTGTACTGCGGTGGTACTTGGTGAGACTGAAAGGCTTTTTACCCGCTTTCAGAAATGATACTGAAACAAGTGAACGGAACACGTCTAATAATTGTACCAGAACAAAAAAAAGTGCCTCGATTTCCAATTAACGAATGAGAAGGCTTTGTATGGGTTCAAATCCTGCCATTCTCTGTTCGATTAGTGTGATGGTTGAGCGAAGGTAATTAGAAAATAAAGGAAGCGATAGAACAGAGGTGTTTGAGAGAGGCAAAATTACTCTAAATAAAAGGTTTGAAAATTCATAATAGATGACTTAATATACTGTGAGAGACTACGTAGGGTCTCTAGAGTTTTGGTTAAGTGCAATTAATTTTGTACAGGTCAAATGTATTTAAGTAAAATTTCGTTTTTGTTTTCAATTCCTTATATGTGTTTAGATGTGATACATGTATAATAAAAAATGAAATGCATTCGCAAACAATAAGGAAAGGGAAGAATGTTATTTTATTTACAAATAATCAAACAGAAGGCTTTCTATTAGTTTTTGTTTGGGTTAATTCTTCCTACATTTATATCTTTTTCACTTAAAAACCCCCGTGTTATAAAATAGAGGGTGATGCATATTTAATAGAAAAGAGTCTTCGAGCACTCACGTGGTGTGGTTTGGAGATTAGGATAGTTCTCGTTTCTTGACCACGGTTCCCAATTACGAGTTTCTTTGGAAATAGTCCTCGCGTTTCTTTATTTTGTTGCTAGTAATTGAATTTTATATTGATCTGGGCTGGAAGTACTGTCAATACAATAAACAAAATGCGTATACTTATACATATATACGTATATACAGTCTGGCCTCTATTTAATAAAGTTGCAAAATCAAGAAAAAATGTTGGCAAAGTGGAAAAAATTTGTTAAAACACATAAAACAAATTTTAAATTCATAAACACTATACATTATAATAAAAAGCAGTTATTCTCTCTCTCTCTCTCTCACACACACACACACTTTTTTGTAAATTAATATCTATTTTGTATAACTTTCATAAAAAAACGAAATCTTCAAGGAAAACGAGAAAAAGAAAATCCATTTTCCAAAATTGCCCTATTTTCAACTTTAAAAAATTAATTTTAAATTAAAACTAAAGGATTTTAATGACACTTTCTAATTTTAAGCCTACAAGTAATCTTAAGCATACATTTTTATTAATAACTTTAAGCATATATTAGTTCTTTAACTGTAGGTAAAGTCTATTAATTTTGTTGACTTTTTTGTGTTTGGAAAAGTTTTTTTTCTCTAATAATACGGTCTCCTGAAGATACACCTGAAGAGAGTTTTGCAAAGCACCAAGACTCCCTTCTGGTGTACTTTCTTCACACCGTAATCTACGTCGAATTGTTTGAACTAATTTTATCATTTCATCATACAATAATCCATAAATCTATTAAAAATAGTGCAAAACAAAAGAAAATCGAATCACAAGAGAAAAAGTTCGTTAAATAGAAAATACACTTCGCTATTGGCGGCTATTTCACAAAGAAAATCGTAGAATTTTCTTGGTTCAAGGAAAAAAGTTTGCAAAATAGAGAAATTTGTAAAATAGGTCCCAAAATGGAGGTCCGACTGTAGATATATTTATGTACAGTGGTGGCAAAAAGCCCTGAACACACTCATTTTTTAGCGTAATTTTTGTGTTTGATTTCAGTTTTCGTTGTGAAATTATCGCACTATCTTAAATATTGTTATTGATTTTAATGTACTTTTTTATGCTGATTTTAAATCTACTACTAGTTTTTTAATGACTAAAATATTTTTTGTAGTAAAGCTGCCTGAACACAATAATGTGAAATATGTGCAGAATAAAACAATATAGAATAACATAATATGCAAAGAAAAATAACACGAAAATTGACAAATACGGTATATTTAATAAGCATTTTGAAAATTACATTGTTGTCAAATGTTAGAAAATCAATATTTTATGGGTCAACCGTTTGCTTTAATTACAGCTCTACATCTTTTTGGCATGGAATGCACCAATTTTAAAAGAAGATCTTTCATGACAATATGGATGAAGGAAAATATTAAAGCTGCTAAAGTACCATGTGGCCTTTCTAATGTTGTGAGAACATTGAAAAGATTTTCTGAAACAAATTTTATTGCGGACAGGGGCGATCAGGACGACTAAGAGAAACATCTTTACGTGAAGACAGGTTATTGCACAGAATTTCACTTTCAAACAGAAAGCTTAATTCCTCGCAAATTTTGAAACAATGGACTTTGACATCAAATATGAATGTGTGCCCAAGAACTGTTAGAGGAAGACTGCTGGAAATTGGGTTACGAGGCTGTAAAGCGCGCCGAAAAACCATTACTGACTGAATTTCAACGCAAGAGGCGATTGACGTGGGCAAGGGAACATTCATTATGGACTATTAAAGACTGGGAAAAGGTAATATTTAGTGACGAGAGTCAGTTTTGTATTTCTGGCAACCAAAGTATTGCCTATGTAAGACGACGCACTCATGAGGAATTCAGCCCTCAGTGTCTGAAGCCTACAGTAAAGTACCCGACAAAAGTGATAGTATGGGGTTGCATGTCTTCTCATGGTGTTGGAAGACTTCACATCGTTAGCGGAACAGTGAAAGCCACATGGATTACATTGAAATACTACAAAATAAATTGCTACCAACTACGAGAGATCTTTTTGGGAATCAGTCATGGATTTTTCAGGACGATAACGCCCCTTGTCATCGTGCAAAGGTAGTCCAGAAATGGTTGAAAGACCATACTGTGAATAGAATGAACTGGCCAGGACAGTCTCCCGACCTTAATCCGATAGAGAACTTATAGTTTAAAATTGGATATGAAATTTCAAAGAAAAAAACCTTCAGACAAACGTGAATTAATTGAAGCTTTGATTTTTCCTTCAACCGTATTGTCACAAAAGATCTTCTTTTGAAATTGGTGCATTCCATGCCAAAAAGATGTAGAGCCGTAATTAAAGCAAACGGCTGGCCCATAAAATATTGATTTTCTAACATGTGATAACATTGTAATTTTCAAAATGCTTATTAAATATACCGTATTTGTCAATTTTCGTGTTATTTTTTAAGCATATTATGTTATTCTATATTGTTTTATTCTGCACATATTTCACATTATTGTGTTCAGGCAGCTTTACTACAAAAAATACTTTAGTCATTAAGAAACCAGTAGAAGATTTTAAATCAGCATAAGAAAATACATTAAAATCAATAACAATATTTAAGATAGTGCGATAATTTCACAACGAAAAATGAAGTCAAACACAAAAATTACGCTAAAAAATGAGTGTGTTCAATACTTTTTGCCACCACTGTATATATTATTGCTCTTAAACCTACCTATGATTAGTACAAGGGTTTCATGTTCCAGTTTTAAAATCATGAGTTTTCGTGCGCAGCGACATTTAATTAAAACCGTAATTTCAAATTTGAATTCTATTATGTACCTGCTATACGCAATAATAAGGGTTTCATCACGTTAATAGAAATTAAGGCTTAAAAGCTTAAGATAGTTGAATTTGATACCAGTTCATGTGTCGTTTTTATCACTTAACTATAGTTCAAAATTGCGTATTCGTCGCCAGAGTTTCCTGTATAAGAACGACTTTAAGTTAAACGAAATTAAATTCATTAGAATGATGTTTTTATGAAGTTAGTTAGAAAATGAAGGGTTACATAGCTGAGTTAAAGAGACAATTATTCAAATGGAATATTTATAAATCATCTGACTTAATGTAAGAAGATTTATTATTTTCAAAATCTAAGCTACTTAAAAATTTAAGAAATGTATCAAAAACATTTTGCTTTATTTAATTCTAATCAAATACAATACGGGTCGTAAGTCGGGGTATGATTTTGCCATATAAGTACATATATATATATATATATATATACATTACTTTTTGTTGGGGTCGGAGACGAAAGAAAACAACAATTTGGAAAAAAAAAATTAAGGGAATCTTAGATAACACAAATACAAATAAAAAACCGAAGTTATTTTGATGTAGAAGGTTTCATAAAATCTAACAAAGTAGTCTGCCGGGTCGAAGATTTTTTCACCTACAAAATTTCCTATGGGCTTACAATAACTTTTTAATTCCTCTTTTTGTTGAAAAAATCCGCCCCTCGTTGGAGTCTACTTTTTCTGAAATTTGTGTAACCCTTTTTCAACAATACTGAAGCCTTCTGTCAAATATAATCAGTCATTCGAACTTCTGATTGAACTGGGTCTAAAGACCCAAGTTCTTCAATGTCATGAAGTTGCTCATGCATTTCTGTGTGCACATCAACTGTCATCTCTTGATTGTGAGAGAGAATCCAGCACTTATTAAACATCATCACGAGCAGCTTCTTAATTTATTTTTGCCTGACAATGTCGACAACTTCTTCAATCACATTACCAATTTCAAGAAAGGGGGAGTGAGTATTCAGTTGTACAGCGCTGAAACAAACAAAAAAATTTACGAGATTAGAAAATCACTTAACTCTGAGTTTGTGTAAATAGATTTATTTTTGTATTTGCCCTTTTGCTGTTTATGCTGCTTTTAAGATACGTAAAATTTGAGTTTGAAATTCCTGCATCATTCTGATTTTTCCCCCAATGATGCTTAAATCCCTTTTAGTAGGAAAATAACTGAAATTTTTTTTGACAAAATTACTTAAAATAAAAGTTTTAAAGTCCATAATGTTTCATTAATATCATTCTGTAAAGTGTTATCATAACATATCTTTAGTATTGTTTATTACTATGCAGAGAGCTATATATATATATATATATATATATATATATATACTAGCTTTCATGGCCCGGCGTTGCACGGGCTTTCTCTACTTTTAGAAAAATTTTCCGTTCTCTTCACAAAATCAGCATGACCAATATTCTTTTTCGAAGTAACTTTGGCTTCTATGTTTTTTCCTCTCCTCTAAGCCCGGGGTTGCACGGGCTTATACCAAAGGTATAACTTAATTCCCATGTTAATTTCCTCCTTTTATTCTAACGCCAACACTTTGGTGTGGGTTTGAAGCGTACGATGTGAGTGCGTGTCATGGTTTTGTTGCATATTTTGTTGTACATTAAAATAACAGAGGATCATGTTAAAATAAGTATTTATCAGTAAAATTAATTTACGTGGGAAAAATAAGCAGAAACGAACAAAATGAAATTCGCCAGATTCGAACCCAGACATAAGAAAGAATTAAGATACTTTGCGAAAGCGGCGCGTTAGACAACCACGCCACGCAGATTAGTAGCAGAAAAGAAAATAGGCAATAATAATGAATGGTCGGTTCAAATTGAATTTAATTTTTAATTGAGGGGATCCATAGGATATTCACATAACGATTGAAAGATTTCGATTGAAGATTACATTTAAATGTATTGCAAAAAATTTATTGATTTTTGATATTTTAAAAAAAAAGCAATTAATAATAAAGAATATATAATATACAAACATAGCTTTTTTTTTTCTAAGGAATTTATACCTATTTAACTGACTATTTCCAAAAAAAAAATTTCGAAATGGGCAAATTCTTCGATTTTATTATGAAATTATATGTCAAAAAAGAAATATACATTAGGCATTATTTTAAAGTAAACTATAAGTTTTATGAAAGAGAACAAAAATTTCGATACTGATAAATATTTTAAATGAATCTCAGAAATGCATTGAATGCATTTTATCATCTTAATCTGACATATATAGTTGATAAAATACATCTTTCACTCGCATTTTTTTTTTTTTACTCGCCAAAGTTACTGATTTCCTCCTGTTTAAGGCAGAATTTTTTTAGTGTAACCCTTGAGTTAGAGCGGTCGAAGGCGAAACAGTCTGAAGTCTTTGGCGCAAAGCTAATTTTCGACGCCAATGTTTGGCTAAATGTAAAATCGCGTATTTTAAAAATCATTACCTTCATTTTAAGGGCATAATTTTTACGTTAATGCTCTCAAACATCACCAACTATTTGCAAAAATAACGTACTTGAAATAAAAATGTACAAATTACTACTTTTTAATTTATTTCTCAGAAAAACATAAGTTTACGAAAATCACAATTTCTTTTTTTAAAATCCGTAATTTTGAAGCAATTTTTTCAATCTTCGTATATGTTACGCATAATATTACTGTACACACGGAAAACAGATTTTGTGAGATTATCTTCATAAATGACGAAGTTATTCAATGTGAAGTAAAAATTAAGACTACTTTTTAAAAATTCTTTAAAAAAAAGTTTTGGGAATTTTATTTTTTAAATGAATGGTTCTAAAAGAGAAAGGCTTGAAATTAATTAGTGTAGAATATCGATTTAATAACACGAAAAGTAATTCATACCCAACGATTTAGAAATAATTTTCATAAAAACGCATCAATTTTAACACTATTTTAAAAAATTCGAAAAAAATAGAAAATATCGTTATTTTACAAAAAAAATTACACCGTGTTGTGGCGAAATAAATGATCTTTCCGATTCTGTAATTATGTTTTGTCTAATTTCGACACCGAAAATCGGATGACAATTTTAATATGGTGGAAAACGTAAGATTACCGCTCGGCCGAAACGGAAGGGAAGTTCCGCCAAGTAAGCAACCGGCAGGAGTAAAATAATTCGGCGTTTTAAGGTTTTTAATTAATATCTTTTTAACTAATTACAATATCGGAATATAAATAGGCAATACGGCTTCCCCGGAAAATTCCCGATCTTTTGGTACCTTCCGCGACTTTCTGCGTGGTGCTGTTCGTGAGAAGATAGACGCACATAGATAGATAGATAGATAGATAGATACATACATACATACGTTTGTTTACCTTCGAATTTTAATAGTGTAAGATATATATATATAAATATTAGTATGTATGAAAGAAATAATTTTGGTTACAGTACCAGTAAATTAGTTTAAGGAAGTAACTTTATAAGACAGGAAATGAAGCTTTTTTTTAAAATTGAAAACAGCCCGAGAGTCACTCAAAGAAATAAGGGAAAAAGAACAGATAAATAATTTAAATTCAAATGGGTTACTTTCAAATCAAGAAAGCATTTAAAATAGTGTGATAGTCGTGTGAAAGAGATATATGAAAAAAAAAAGCAAATAAATTATTCAACTTTAAAATGGGTCCCTCTCAAATGAAATGGATTTATGAAACTTTAAATTGCTTCTATAAACAAATCTGAATGCTACTTTTTATTTGCTTTCTTGAAAACTTTTGAGTTTGTTATGGTATACATTATCCAATCTAATTCAAAATTAACCTGGTTTACTTGTAATGTTATTTTCTTCATATTGTATTATCATTCCATATAAATGTACTTGTCTTAAGGGAAACTGGTCTTATATACGAAAAAGGTGTCTCACTCAATGCACCAGAAAGTTTCTTATGATTAAAAATGTATAATTTTAAGAATGATGAATATTCAAATTTCAAAAGAAGAAATAAATTAAAAAAAATATAGTTGAAATTTGAAAAATTATTCAAAATCTATTTTAATAGGAATCTGCGTGGTTAAGGACATTTTACGTATAATGCAACTGGGTAATTTTTTAAGTGTATTATACAGTTGATTCAATCTCAAGTAAATGAAATAAACAATACGAGTATCAAAATAAAAAAAATGTGTTGAATAAGCTTTTTTTGGAATGATGATAAAAGTATTTGATTCTTAAATTTCATTCAACTAAAAAAGCGTGTTGGAAATGAAAAAAAATACGAGATCACTAGAGGAAAAATACTACTGTATAAATTTATTTGTAAATAGTTTTAATTTTATCATTTTATTTATTAGGAAAATATACAAAGAGCATTGCTAAAAATGCTCAGAAACTACATAAAATTTACGCAAATGTTTTGTATGAATACAGCTTTGTTAAGAACTAATTAAATTATAAATTGTATTTGAATGGAGATAAGTAAATCAATGAAATTAATACAGTAAAATACATAAGAAGAAAGCCTAATAAATATTTTGGATAGTAATTTTTACTATTTAAAGAATGAATGGCAAAAGCTTCTCTTAAAAAATAAAGATTTAGATGTTTTTTGCAAGTTTTTACAATAAATTAACTACTCATCAATATTACGTAAAAAAAATTACAAAAATGAAAGACAGGTTTTCAAAGATTTAACTTCAGCAAAGTAATTTCTGAGCCATATTATTAATTGATTGATAGAATATAGCTTCACATACATAAATATAATTTTGTATTCGCATATAAAGTATGGTTAAATATTATTAAACTTTTTTATAATTTTTACAAGAATTATTCCATTGTAAATAAGTAAAAGTTTATTGTTACATATATATATTTCCTAGATCAGTGGTCTCCAGCCTCCGGGCTACGGACCGGTATCCGTCCGTGGATCAAATAGTACCGGGCCGCTCAAGGGAGCATTAAATTATTTTCATTTCATTTATTATGATGTATTGTGCGACTTTTTATGAAAATCACTTTATATTCCATCTCAAATCCCTTTAGATTCAGTTTTTGGTGTAAATATATTTTATTTTGAAGGCATGTTTAAATACAATTAAATTAAAATTATTCAATCAAAATAAACTTAAATATGAACAATCTGCGTCCCTCTTCAGCGGACCACAATAAAATTATTAAATGTTGAACAGTCCAGGGCGATTGAAAGGTCGGGGAGCACTTTCCTATAGAAGAAAGCAAAATATATTAATGTAGGAAAGGAGTGCAAGTTTTCTTTTACTTCTTTTGATTTTTATTGTAAGAGATGGCACCACTAATTGAAACCACGTGAGTTTTAGCTGCGCGATACGATGAGATCATGTATTTATAAAGGTGGCAGAAAGAAGAAACTGGGAGTTGCACCAAAGCTTGAACGAAGGCAGGTCAGAGGAAATCGCTCTCTCCGTTGTTTTGAGAAAGAGTACGTGTTTTTGGAATTAGTATGGTGTTATCTCGAATAATTTAAAACCCCTTGTAAATAGTTAATGTTTTAGTTGTGTTATTAATAAATTAAGTTATTTTAACTCTGCGTGCTTATTTTAACATTAAAATCGAACCTTACCCTAGACGCCGTCCCACATTAATGATCTACGATTCTTATAATGGACTTAATCAAACGTACTAGATTTGTTGTTTAGTCATAATACTAGAGGTCGAACGGATTAAAGGTCAACAGACGCTTTATTATAGGACTCCATCTTAGTCAATTTTCTGATTAGGAAACCATGCCTGTATTTGAAGGACATTAGTTACATTATTCGAATCGTATATGCAACTAACAGTAAAACATATTTTCCTAGACAAACCAAAAATGTGGCATTTTATTTTATTTGAGATATAAATAACTTGCTATTCTCGAGAAACAAACTCTACGTGTATTAAGTCATTTATTATTTCCATGAACATTTGTGTAAAATCTTTGCAACTTGAATACTTAAACATACAAGAAAAACTTTACAAAATGTTCTTCAAACACTTTCAAAGCAGAAACACTGATTACTTCATTTTCTGGATTGTATACATTATAAATGTGTGAGAAAATTTTCTTTCATAGCTTCAACATTTTCTTTCTCCATATTTGAAACTCGAATGAAAAGAAAACAGGGAGCGGAAAATTTGCACCAGTCCCCTGGAAATGGGCACACCAATATTTAGAGCCCTTAATCCTGAAACTAAGTATCCTAGATTCAAATCTAACGGCATCGCCACCATCTAACAACTGAGTATAAAAGAAAGAAATGAACAAAAAGTGAGGAGGATTCAAATGTCTGAATTGCCCCCTTCAAGAGTATCATTTCGAGAAACTCTTAGGTAGCTATCTACCAGCATTGCAGGTGGAAGAGTTAAGCCCATTGCGTTTCTGAAAGGCGAATGCTTCAGGGAGAGATTGGTCTTTGAATAATTGATGGACACTGGCCATTAAGCATGCTGGTGGATGGTGAGGAACACAGTGTCCATCATTCACTTCTCTTGTTTTTGTTTTGTTACAACAAGAACACCTCTCAAACTGATGCCAAGTTCGTATCTTCTCATTTAATGCGGATGAGGTGTTAATGCGTCCAGAAGGAAAGAAAGCTGCAAGAGGCTGTCAGATCTTGTCCTAGTTTGTGGTTAAGACATTTAAGATATCGTAATCTTTAATGTGTCTAAACTACTTTCTTTGTCTAGCTTAGCGTCTATTTGTGGTAAGAGTGTTAAGCAATTCCGAGCTATTTCTGTGCGATAAAAAAAATCAAGTTAAGAGCTGAAATGCCTAGTTCTTTATTATAAGTGCATGAAAAAAATGCTTTTAAGAGTCTGAAAAGGTAACGAAAGTTTGGATCGTATTTGTTGCCTTTTTCTTTTTATTATTTATAGCATATTATATTTTGGGATAAAAATCTTATAGTAAACTATGTCAACTATATCAACTTACGTTTTACAACATATTGTGTTTTAACACATCATGCTGAAATGTAATGAAGCCTTATAGCATGGGGAAATCTGCCATTTATGAATATGTAAGATTATACTTCAATTGATTTTTGAGGACACTTTAATTTTATCTGAAAATAACTGATAAACGTGAATATATTTGTCGATTTGTATACTCATTTTTGTTCAACAAATTTATCTACTTCATGGAAATTATTATTTTTATTTAAAAGAAACACATCGGGAATAATGATGAATGAAAATAAATTGTATTATTCGTATTCGTAATCCAAAAAATCAGTTTGGATTCGTTTAAAGTTTAATGTTTGTAAAATAATAAAAATTGTGTTATGTTGTCGTGTATTATAACCCCCCCCCTAACATTATCCTCATCTCGTCTAGTATTACTCATACTTAAATGTGTAAGCGAGTTAACGAATTCACAAGATACATTTACAAATAACCATATTTAGTAATATTTCTTAATCAAGGAAAAGGTCATATACACTATTCAAATATAAGAACAATAAAATACAGTGGAGAATGAGAAGGGGTCACTAATTGCGGAACTACGAAATCTAAACTGAATCCACGAAGGATAAGCGCGTACAATTACAACTACACACGTATACGTAATTACAATTCTTGAAACACTAACCTGATTTTTTAAACTACGGCAGGTTCGTCTTGTAGGTTACTTGGATCTTGATTGGATCGGATCAAAGCTAGAATTCCTTCTTTAATATACAAAATCTATTTTCAGCTTTTCTCGTAGCTTTTCTACGGACTAATTTTATCAGCAACTGCAAGTTGGAGATTCCCGACGGTTCGATTCACTTTACAAAACCTACTTCTTCACTTGACAACTATTACTCATTTCATTTCATCCTCCCTTCTAACTCGCTAAACCCGAACTTATATAAAATATCTCATTTGCATAAATCACGCTTTGGCTCCCGGTGGAGATTGGTTGAATATATAAAATTTGAAAGAAATACCTAGAGGATTAGTGAAGCGCGTACAGATCCGTCACAATGTTAATAAAGCAGTATTCCAGTTGGAAATTTATTAATGTACTGAAGCACTTAAGTGAAAGAATCATTAGGTACAAATAAAACGCAGTATTTCGATTTTATAGAGAAAGTCTTTGATACTGTAAATAATTTAAATCAAAAAGAATTTTTCTTAGTCCGATTTTTCAATTTATTTTAAGAGTTTTGGATATTTAATGTGCACACTGAACATGGATAACATAAAAATTTAGAAAAAAAAAATCTGCATTTCAAATTTTGAAAATTTTTTTTTATTGGGAGACTTGGAAGCCTTATACTTAGACCAATAAGGATAAACCATTCACTAATCTGCATGGCTGCCTCCACATAGTCTAAGATGAATTTGCACTTAGGTCTTTGGAAATGATATTAGTAGTAATTAGCAACGGTCAATTACTCTACGTTGAGATGATTATAGTATACCTGTTTGGATGAGTAGTACCTTATTATAAAGAGATATATGGAGCGAATATACCTAAATATGTTGGAAGAAATGTAGTGTTATGAAATAAAATCTTTTAGTTTGATCATTCTGATGTTGATGTTGAATAAATATATTCAATCATCAAATAGGTTATAAACTTTGAAAATAGTATCGGAATTAAATAAAGTAAGATATTTTATTTAGTTATTTTAAATTAACATATTTTGTTTTCAAATAAAAATTTATGTAATCGCTGCTGATTTAAAAAAAAAATATTTTTAATACATATCATTATGAAACTCTCTCTTTTCTGTCTTTAATTTAGTTTTTAATTTTACAACAGTTGTTATCGAATTAATTGAAAACATCCATAATGAGTTAGGTTTTTGAGCATTCTTCATAATATATTTTAAGAGTGTGATATATATATAGGTATAAATGAAGTTGTAGATTTATAGAACTACTGAGCAGTAACCAGACAGTTGTTGACTCATGCCTTTGTCCAATCCATGCGTTCTGAAGAGTAGATAAATTTTTAAATATGTCGGACTCACACAATTGTTTATAAGTTAGCAGTGTAAGGTGATTAGTATAGTACGATGCCAATACGAATATTGAATCTATCATTTGATAATAGTTAGGATATACGAATAGAACTTATCACACAATTAGAGTAGTGACAAGTTAGAAGTAGGTGATTAGAAAGGAGCAAACAAATTTTCAGTAGATTTATTCAGTAGCAGTATAATACATTATTACTACTAGTAATATGAAATGCTATCAAACAATTCAAGCAATTAATTTTCATCCATTAAAAGAATATATTTTTGTAAATGCGAAAATATTATTATAGTGATTTGCAAAAATTGCTAAAATAGCACAATTTTTAACTTGTTTAATCTCAGTTAAAAAAATCCAATTATTTAAGTATAATTCTAACTAGCTTGATAATTTTTTCTGGAAAATCTTCTCAATTTAATATTATTGTCAACTTTATATTTTCAAAGGTTTTTACAATATTATTAGTTCTTGAACCAAAAGTCATTCGGTTGAAAATTCACTGACCTATAAAAGAAAGATATGCTAAAGGATCTCTTTGTAGTATGAAAATCAGGTAATAACTTCAGATGATACTAAATGAGACCTTGATCTAAAGTAGTGTGTGTGATAAATAAATCTATTGATGATAAAATGATCCCAATCACTGATGGAGCCGCCCATCCGGTATAGTGGTCAGTGAAGCTGACTGCGGTGCCGTAGGGACTGGGTTCAAATCCCGGAGAAGGCATGGGTGTTTGTGTTGTAATCCTTTCTTCTGTCTGTGTTGTATACCCCCGAGTTATACATCGCGTGGTGCATGGGGTTTATAAATGTTTAAAAAAAATCACGGATGGATTAGAATGAAGAAAACCATAATCAAAACAAATAAATTTTATTATTCTGTGGAGGATTAGAGTGAGTGAATATTAACGTCGCACTGTTTAGCAACACGAGGGTTTTTGGCGACGGCCCGCGTAATTTTGAACCATGGTCAAGTGACGCGGACGACACCTGAGATGACACCCCCCTTTCCTAACTACCGCACCACACCAACGGGAGGACGTTTGAGCTCTCGGCAGATTTAACGTGCATCACTCCCCTATACGGTGTGGAGGGTTAGAACCCGCGACCTATAGATTCGTAAGCACGTAACATACCACCTGACAAAAGTGATCACTCCTGTCCGGAGGCTTTGACTGGCTTACTAAGATAAAGCCACAGTACTCTCCCACCAGTGTGTCGGTGGATAGGCGAACGAGAGAGATATTTGTTATGGTGAGCTTGGGAATTGTTACTATTGTGTCGAGTGGGTCCGACGACTTTTGCTTGCTCTTCTTGCGGGTAGATGGCACCATGACACAACAGAAGGTTTGCGTTTTTCTTTTCAGCCAAGGTCACCAATGTGGAGATTCGAACTCGGAGCCTCCTGATCCTTAGCCCAGTAACAGGACCACTAGACAGAAGGGATCGCCGTGGTGCGGAGGCTGTTAAAGGCTTACTTAGATACTGTAACAATTCCATTAGTCAATTCAAATAACCCAGGGTAGGAAAGTAATATAAAGTATTGAAGTAAAAGCGAGGTAGTCGAGATATTTAATCATATGTAGAATCACTTACTTTTGGAACATTTGGCAATCTACGTTCTAAATAATGGGAGTTCCTTTCTTAGATAATCGGCTTATGGACGATTTGGTTCTAATTCCAATATCTTATTTACTGAACTGTCAATTATCAATCTTATACATTAATTACTTAATCGACGAGTCACTCTCGTCTAGCTTTAAACTGCTTTACGTTAATCATTAACTTCTATGATCTAACTCCAAACATCTCTCTCTCACTTTCTCGAATCTAAAAGCTAATGCTTAAATATACAACAGAATTTTCATAAAACATATCTTCTTCTTCGGGAGAAAGTTTTCAATAGAAAAATATTTAAAGAGATAGGTTTTCCCCAATATGATTAGTAAGAGGTTTACGAAAAGACCCGTTACAACGATATAATACACTGCTGGCCACCGTAAATGCAACACCCTGAAGGAAGCACGCAAATAATATGAAATTTACAACATGCATTAGCGGAGGTGAGATATGCAAATGATTAGAATTTCAGCGCAGACACGCATCACGCAAGCCTGTGGCGCCACCTCAAAGCGCTATTTAAGGCTTGGAGATTTCGACGATTTCAAGTTCGGCAATTGTGTTTTTCTTGTGGTTTTTCAAAAAACGATCAGTTATGTCTCGTAGAAAACATCGATCAGCTTTTGATCAAGTATCCGAGTTCGACAGAGAAAGGATAGTGGCCTACCGAGATTTTGGATTATCTTTCAGGGAAATCAGTAGTCGTGTTGGACGAAACCAAACAACTGTAATGCGAATATGTGACCGTTGGATGCAGGAGGGTACGATGGACCGACGTGGTCGATCGCATCCACCTCAGTGCAACACTTCTCGTGAGGACAGGCAAATCGTGCGCATGACAGTGATGGATCGCCCAGTCACATCATAAACCATAGCACAGCACATTGAGTCTGTAACGTATCATTCAGTGTCTGCGCGTACCATTCGACGCCGTTTACAGAAGAGTGGTCTGTTTGCAAGCCGTCCATTGCTTGGTCTACCCTTGACGCAGAACCACAGATCTCCGCCGCCAATGGTGCAATGAAAGAAGAATGTGGGCGGCAGAATGGAATGAAGTTGTCTTAACTGACGAGTCACGCATCTGTCTGCAACACCACGATGCTCGGATTCGAGTCTGGAGACACCGTGGAGAGAGGATGCTGAACAGCTGCGTTATGCACCGCCACACTGGTCCTGCACCGGGTATTATGGTATGGGACGGTATTGGATATCACTCTCGCACTCCTCTAGTACGCATTGCTGGTACTTTAAACAGCCTGCGCTACATCTCCGAGGTGTTGGAGCCAGTTGTCATTCCTTACCTTCAGGGCTTGTCCACAGCCATTTTTCAACAGGATAATGCGCGACCACACGTGGCACGCATTGTAAAAAGGTTCTTCGTCAATCACCAGATCGAATTGCTTCCCTGGCCAGCTCGCTCTCCGGATCTTTATCCGATAGAAAACATGTGGTCCATGGTTGCTCAACGACTGACTCAGATTACACCCACACCAGATATATTTTGGCAACGTGTGGAAGCTGCTTGGACTGCTCTACTCCAAGAACACATCCAAAGTCTCTTTGAATCAATGCTGAGGCGTGTGGCAGCGGTGATCTCCAACAATGGCGGCTACTCTGGCTACAGATTCTGGCAGAAGCCACACTTCACAGAAGTCTATAAATTTAATCTTTCGATACTCGGTCAACATGTTATCTACAAAATAAATTTTGTTGTGCTATCTCTTGTCTTTGTTGGTTTTGCATTTACGGTGGCCAGCAGTGTAGTTATTACCAAAATAAAGATAATTTAATCACATGTGATGCTTTTCAGGCATTTTAATTTTTTGTGAAATTAAAATAACTTATGTGACTAAAAAAACGTCCATTCATTTTTTTAACATTTCGAAAGATGTGAATGTTCTTTTTCCATTGGTTTGAATTTTTATGAGATTTTGTACTTAATACCACACCAAGTAGCATTACCTACCCAAGTAGCACTAGATGTAGAGCATTTTTTAGTCGGTCATTGAATGACATTGTCGGTTGCATCGTATAAAAAAGTTTAACAATATTTTCCACATCCCAGCAGAATTTGGAGAGTAAAGTGTCAACTGATGTGGCGTTTGCATCGCTTGACCATTTTTTAAGACAAGAGGGTTATCACCAATGCTTCTAAATTTATTTATAATTATTGTTAGACATCTTACATTTTTTATTTGAGTCTTTTCTTGCTTGGAACGTAATTACTGTCGGATTAAGATGCAATTTACTTTAAAACGTTTTTAACATTCTGAATTTAATTAATTTTTAAAAATGTGGTTCTGAAAAATTAATTTCATCACCGTCCGAAAGCACTGTGGAAGCATCCCCTTCCATTTTCTCTAAAAAAGGTGTTTATGGAATGATGATTACAATAAATAGACACATTCTGGAAGAAATAAACCCCTTTTAATTCCTGATTCGAATATTGGTGAAATTAGAGGTGACCTTGAGATAATTTTCTTCCAATACAAAATTTTCTTATTATTGTATAAATTACGTTACGATGAAGGAAATCGGAATATATTTTCGCATAGAATAAAATAAAACAAATTTTTACAAACCCTTACTTCTTTTGAATCATTTTATCGATAGTTTCAAAGAGAAAAATATATAATTATTTTTACCTTATTTGCAAAATCTGAAATTCCCAGTAGTATTTTACAAACCTATGAAATATTCATGTTTCCCTAATAACTAATTTTATATAATTTCCTTTGCAAATTTCTTTTTTTATCCCTATGAATTAAGCTTACCAATTATAATTAGTTCAGATTTCTGTAGAAAAAAAATTCTAAAGAAATAAAGTTCTTTTTAATTTTTAATTTTTTAAATGAAACAAAAAGAATGTGGAAATATGTAATTTGTGATATCTCCAATAAAATAAAAAAATCCCGGCAGTTATTGAGATTTGCAGATTTAGGCTTCTTAAGTAATTTGTTTTGTGTATATTTTATGAATGGAAATAAATAATATACAACCTCTGACAATAAAGTCCGGTGAATAAAGTCAAAACTGCCGATCTGGCAACACTGGCGAAACAAAACTCTGCACATGTGTAGAGGCAGGTGTTAACCATATGCCCCCCCCCTTGTTCAGTTCAGACTCATTTGTGTTCCGAGTTAGACCGAGTTACAAAGTGCTTGTTTAGTACGTTGGTTCTTTACTGAGAACAGAAAAATGAACGCGAACAAAAGATCAATTTAAAGTTTTGTTTTAAGCTTGGAAAGACACCAAAAGGAGCTTATGCGATGCTAGTACATGTTTATGAAGATCAAGCACTGTCCATGAAATGTGTGCACGAGTGGTTCACCCGTTTTCGAAAAGCAGGGAAAGTGTTTCTGACAATTCCCGTAGCGGAAGACTGTCGACCTCCGTCAGTGACGAAAACATTGAGAAAGTAAGGAAATTAGGGACACAGAGAACGATTTTCCTTTCTATATATGCTGTTGAACTATTATTTTTGTGTGTGTTTGTTACTATTTATTCATTTTTTAATTTAATTATTGAATTAATATTTGGGAAAACTGTATTAACATCAAGTTTTAAAAAATGTATTTGAACTGGAATGGATGAATAGAAGGTATTTTTACAACGATTGAAAATTTGATCAGATATATATATATATTAAATAAATAAACATATATAGAGAGAGTGTGAACTAATGGTAGGAATTGAAAAAACAAAGGGATTTTAAACATCCAATTCATATATTTAATCATATAAAACGAAAATATTTTCCTCGCAGTAAAAAATATACCTCCTTAACTTTGAAATCAATTCATTCAAAAATGCTGCAATAGAAATCTATCGAACCTTTCTCAGTAAATCCTTTTCGTACGATGTCATAAAACTGTTCACCTTCTCTATTTTTTAACCCAATGGAATGAAAAAACAACTAAACATAGACAAATCGAGACAATTTGGAGTGAACAAAGAAAAGTTATTGTGCCAGATCTCCAAATCCCACGGATTTAGATTATTTACGAGAGCACGCACAAGTTAGGAGGAGTGTCCAGGTGTATAGTTTTTCAAATCTTTGTGGCTTAGAACTAAATATTTTCTATAAGCGATCTTTATTAAAGAAAAGTTTTAAAATTAAAACTTGAAAGAAGTAATTGTATTAATTATCACATTCCATTCATTCTAATGTACTATATATAATTCATTCTAATAATATTTTAAGTAGTCTAAATGCACTCTGTGTGGATGGTAATTGTCAAAACTAAGTTATATTTTGTTACTATTTATTCTGTAGATTAAAATACTTCTAATTAAAATTATGTAAGTTTGCTTTTAGATGTTGAAAATTGGTTTTGGATGTATATAATATAACTAATTTCCTACAGTCTGTTTTGTATTTTTCTGAAATCAATACCGCATATTGGGTTAATTTGAACTGCTTACATCAGTGTTTCTCAAACTGTGGGGCGCTCCCCTTAGGGGGGGGTGATAAATATAGGTAGGGGATGCCAGCATATTGAAAAGTCGAAAACAAAAGATTATTTTTTAAAAAATTATCAATTTACCGACATTAAACAAACAAAATACATTCTGGCATAATAAAATATAAAATATGCATTTTCACTGATATAATATATCAGTACTGCACACAATGTATTTTATAATTAATTTAACAATACTGAGTTAAGAACACATTTAGTAATTACCAGTAACCCCATGGGCTTGTCATATTAAAAATTCTTACAAAAAATAACATTTATCTCTCTTGATAATTCGTACGGTTTATAATTAATCCTTTAACTGCCTGTAAAAGTTATGTGAATCTATCCCCAATGCCACCATTTTCCACGTAGGAGAGCGTATGTGAAGTATTGGGGAGGATAAAAGCAATAAATAAATTTTTTCCCCCTCTGAAGTAAGAAAATACTTCGCAAACACTGCCAAGGTTCTTTTATTGCATACGAAACCTTAGGAATAATTCTACGGGTTCAATACACAGAGAAAATCGTACTTCGGAAAGACGTATATATACGTCCGGGACAATTAACGCTTTGACTGAGTGAGACGTTTATATACGTCGGTGGCACGTAAGAGTTTAAAGTCGTATTGTAGCTTTAGTGTCAAAGTATTGCATTATTGAATTCAATACAGTTTTATTGTATGAAAGGGAGGGCGATGAAAGTTATGATTGAATATTGGGTCGCAAATATTGAAAGTTTGAGAAACACTTGCTTACATGTTTAATGCAAGTCACTATAGCATATTTATATTTAGTGTTCTTAATATTTAATTTGAAATGCGCTTGTAATTACTGTTAAATTAGCTTGTGATTTTAATTGTCTTTTAAAAAATAATGCATACCTAATATTAGAAAATTTTTAATTAAAGATTTCTAATATTTCTTAGATGAAAAAAGTATAAAGAATGTTTATGAATCCTTTGATTTATAAGAACAACGTCAAAATTTACGAAAAGGAAGTTGTATTTACAGTTCTTTTTAAGAAATAATCACATTTAATTTTAAAGACTATTGAAATATTAGATAAATTAGCCGAAAAATTGCAGCACTATTTGTGGTAATAGTAATTACATACTATTTCGAGTTTTTATTCATATACTTTAAAACAATTAAAATTAAAAATATACGAAAAATACTGTGACAATGACATAAATTTTTTTTTATATAAATTTTAATATACACTCATGTCCATAAATTAAGGATAATTCAGAATCACACAGAAATTGAACTCTAAAATAAAAATTTCACCCGTAGAATTATCACACACATCTTGAAGAAGAATATGCAAATTACAGGAAACCACCAGATGGCGCGGATAGTACGTCACAATGACGAGAGTGTAAGAGAGGGGTATATAAGGAATGGTGGCAAAGAAGTAAAATTGTTCACAAGCGTTTTAAAAGCCTTTCAGTGCAATAACCACATAGTTATGGCACAAAGGAAGCATTTGGATGATTTTTTACGTGGTAGAATTATCGGACTACTGGAATGTGAACGTACCCAGCAGGAAGTATCCGAGGAACTTGGAATCGCCAAGAGTGTCATCTCCAGGCTTTGGCAACGATTCCAAGATGATGGTAATGTGAGTAGATATTACAGCACAGGTCGCCCCCGAGTTACATCTCCGAATAAGGACCGGTATTTGGCAGTTACTGCAAAAGAAACAGACGGAGCACAGCATCACACCTGTCTCGTCAGCTCGCTTCAGCTACCGGTACGACAGTTTCAAGGCAGACCGTGTACAGACACTTAGGGCACATTGGTCTGTCTATATGCTCGTAGGCCTGTCAGATGTTTTCCCCTTACCTCAACTCACTGTCGCCTGCGATTAACCTGGAGTAGAGAGCATGCATTGTGGACACCGCAACAGTGGTCTTGTGTGATGTTTTCCGACGAGTCCAGGTTTAGTTTGAAGTCTGATTCTCGCAGGACTTTCATATGGAGAGCGCCAGATACCCGTTACCACCAAGAGAACACCATTGAACGACACCGTTACACCGTGCAGGATGGCTCGTTTGGGGAGGAATTATTCTTGATTCCAGAACTGACCTGCATGTTCAGAGTGTAACGATGACAGGCCACATCTATCGGGATGTCATTCTGGAACAACATGTACGTTTGTTTCGGGGCGCCATGAGTGCTGAATTTCTGTTTATGGATGACAACGCCCGTCCTCACCGTGGAAACATTGTAGACGAAAGCCTTCAATCGGAGGATATCACCCGTATGGTTTGGCCAGCATACTCACCGGACTTGAATCCAATAGAGCATGTGTGGGATATGCTTAGCCGACGAATTGCAGCCCGTCAACCCCTCCCACTTGTCTACCGGAACTTCGGAGTGTATTGCTTGATGAGTGGTGTAATATTCCCCAAGATCAGATTGATAATTTGATACTCAGCATGCGTAGGCGTTGTAAGGCCTGTATTGCATCGTCCAGGAGACATACTCCGTATTAACCATCATACTAACCATGTAAATAGGTTCTTTTTTGAAATTTGCTCCAGGGAGTAAAAATCGCAATTTTGATTAATTATGTCAAACATATAGCATCTTTTTTGCTCTTTACCTTTTGTTTAGTAAATAGACTTTACAAATAAGTCAAATTTGTTTTGCTTCAGTCTCTTTCTTTGCCTGAACTTCATTATCCTTAATTCATGTACATGAGTGTATTTGATTGTTTTAAACTGATAACTTTTTGACTTCTTACGATTTTACTAGGTATATAAAATATCCAAAAATAGATTCATTTCAAATAAAATCATTATTGGTCATCATTCTTTAAATGCATAAATTTACTTACTTAGAATACGACATATGAAATAGGAAAAACACTAGTGCTTTTAAAATGCACATCTTTTAGATATTCCAGACCTCTTTTGAACAGTTTTATAACCACTCGCATTATTTGTTTCATTAAAAGATTTCTACTGATTTATTTCCTAAAAAAGTTATTGAATAATTTTTCATAAATGTAACCTGTAACATAAGTTACAAAACAAAAAAAAAGTTGCATTTGTTGTCGGGGAAAAGTATTATTATGGATTTTATTCTTTGGCCTACAAGTACGCATTTTAATAAATTTTTGGAGTAAAAATGATTTTAACTGAAACTCAATCGGAGGTATTTTATGATGTGGGATTTTTTAATTGTATAAGTATTTGAAAATGTATTAGAAAATCATTAATCATATGTATTATAAATATAGATTGGAGAGAAAAAATGTTAATAATCAGGAATATTCTATAAGTTATGGATTAAATGTCATTAAATTGAAAAGATAAGGCATAAACACCAGTCAGTGAGAAACAGAAAAAAAATATTGCTTGTGATATACAGAGCTCAGTGATTTATGAAAAATAATTTTATTACTAGTTAAAGGGTTTTAGGAAAGTTAGTATTCTATTTTATAACTAAAAGAAAAATATTCATAGTTTGTTTATTCGTACCTCTAACAAATTTTCTCTGTAGAAAAAGTTAATTTGCAGCAAATTGTTTTAAAATGAACTTTATCCGCAAGGTAGCGAAAAAGCATTAAAAAGAATTACTAACATTAAAAAAGTACAGATTTCAAAATTTTAATAAAAAAAATTAAAACCATTGCATTTGTCATAAGAGGCATATATAATTACAAATAAACTCTATTGATAAGGAACGCTATTATATACCTTTTACCCCCCCCCCTTTCATAAGCTTCATTTGTATGTAATGGAATCTTTAAACTCAATTTTTATCCACTTTAAAAGGTCAGATTAATCCGAAATTTTTCTTACTGATCCAGGAACGATGACAATATAATAATTTAATAATTTTGTTCCATTGCCTGATCAGGATTAATGATTTTCCATTTTTGGATCGAATCCCGCATATGGCGACTAATTTTAGATCCCATTTCCAGGTTTAGCGACTAAAATATTAAGTTACACCTTAGTTTGATTAACTATACTTTTTAGTTTTTTTAAAATTGTAATTTATTTTAGAGGCAAATTCCTCTCTCTGCCCATTCTTTTGGCAACAATATAGAAGAAAACTAAATATTTAATTTCAGTACAACATTTGAATGATATTTGATACATGTGTTGTAAATTTACTAACTTAAGTAATAGTTATTTTAATAGCAGCACTAAAAATGATAAAAGTGACAGTTAACTATAAAACTACGATTATTTTCTACGCCAAAAAATCTACGTCAAAATGCATTGTTTTTCTTGGAGGACATAACAAAAATGTATGTCCAGTGGAGAAAGAAATCATATCAACGTTTGTTTTTACAGATATTTTAAAATTTTTTAAAATTTTTTCTTATTTATCGAATTTGAGGTGTTGCGAGTTCGTGGCAGGCGTGTTATGAGTTCAATCCCATGTGTCATCGAAAACTCGCCGCATACAGGGACTGATGGACTTTAGATATGTATTGGTTCAAAATCCTTCCGTTGGCGTGATATGGTAGCTTATAGAAGAGAATGTCAGTTCAGGTGTCGTCGTCACTTGACCGTGTTTCAAAATTATGACGTCCGTTATCAGTAGTACTCGTGTTGCACTTGTAAAGTGCCGTTAATAAACACTTACTCATTCACTTCCCGAATTTGCCATATCATCTCTCAAGACTTTTTAATAATTACAGTTAAAAAACTACAAAATTGATTCCTGATAAATTCTATTTTGAGTAGTTAGCATATGTCGGATATATAATAGATTCTATATACTATGAAACTAATTAAATAATTTCACTGTTGAAAAAGTTGGCAAAAATCAAAGTTAATTTGATTTTTTTTTATTTTAATGCCAAAATGTTTCAAGGCAGCTTTTTTTTTTAAAAAAAAATTATTCTATTTCAGTTAAGTGTTATATCTGTAACCTTTTTTCCTAATATTCATTTGTTTTAATCTATAGGAAAGGACCTCCCAATTTATGTGATAAAAATAGAAATGTTATTTAATGAACTATTGATTTTTTCCTCTTGAAATATCGCTGTAGAAAAATTTATTGAACATGTTTTATTACTTCCCGAATGTGTTATGCTGAAATAAATTTGAGCGTTTCCTGTGTCACTCTTTCTGAAGAGTTTCAAGTAACTCGTTATTGAATTAGCAATTTAAAGGAAGGGATCTGACTTAATTCTCATTATGAGGATTTAAAAAAAAAAATGGTCTTTTAATTATATGATATAAATTGGAATTCCATTATGAGATATAAGTGGGTGGAAAAATTTTTGTAAAAATTTTCTTACCTTGCTTGTATGTAATATGATAAAGAACATACAAAATAAACGTTGATTAATTGTTTCGAAAAAATAATTTTATGTTGTGTTATAATGAAACTGATGTATTACGAATAATTTTTATATTGTATGACGAAAACTATAATTATAGTGAAGAAATTTTTTGAAGGAATCAAATTGATAGTAAAATACCTTGTTTCTTTTTCGTACTCATATTTTTCATCTATAATTTATTAATTAAAATCTATATTTGAAAATTGTTATATGCATTATTCTCCTTTTAATGCAAATTTAAATATTTGCAGTTATATTTAAAAAGACGACTGATTCATTCATTATAAATGTATTATTTTTTCTTCTAATAGGAATAATTTATTTGGTTTTGAATATGCCCTCGACGTAAAAATATTGTGAGGTACACTGTCGTAATTATTTTCATGTAATATGGTAATATTGTCAACCCGTTAGTTGCCATGATCTTCGTTGGGGGGGGGGGAGAATTTTAGAATTTTGCGTATACATCCCTCGTTATTATATATAAATATAACTAAGTATAATATTTTTTAAAACGATAAAAAAACATAATTTGAAACTAATTATACTGTTACACAACTTTTTGCGCATAAATAACTTATCTGGACAAAAATTTCAAAAAAACAAATAACAGTTATTGTATTAATAAAATATTGTGATTTAATATATATATCTATACATTTTTATTATATAAGGCATTGGGTTGAATGTTTTGATATTAATTATTTCCCCTAATGCATTAATGTTTTTTATGTTGCATCCATCTGAGTGAATTATTTTTCTAAACTGAACAATAATTTGCTTAGTATAATATATAATTTACAAATAATATTATTCTTCGAACTTATGTCCTTTTTTTTTACTTTATATGCTATTTAAATTTTACATTTCTTTTTTTCAGGAACTCTTTTACATTTTATTTTTATTTACTTAGCATGATATCTAAAAAAACCTTTTTAGAATAAAAAATTTGTTCCTTTCAGCTGTCTCTAGTCTTAACATTGCCTTCCACTAAATTAGAGGTTTTATGAGCAAAACAGATTAGTACTGGATATCTGCGCCCCCCTGGGTGTTGAAAATTTCAGACTCTAATTTCTCTCTTTCACAACGCTCTATTATCTTGAATCTACAATTAAAAGAAAGAAAATGGTTTATTTCAGTGCGTAAGATATCTGGGAAAATCTTTAAAAACTTTTTCTTATAAACAAAACCTAATTTTCTTCTAAAGACATTTTGTTTAAAGAAAAGGTTAAGTATTGAATTCTCGAAATACTTATTGAGGCTTACGTCTTAAAAACGATAATCAAATACAATTAAAAAATATAACACTTTAAATATAACTTCCTTTTTTATTTCATTAAAAATGAAAAATAAGTGTGAATATATTTAGAAAATACACCACTTGAATATTATTATTATTACAGATATTACAAAATCTGTGCTTTTAGCGGCTTAAGAACATCTTTATTTAATATTTATCTAACTGAAATTTTCCCAAATTTTATAAAAGTGTTCTAACAGAAAAAAAGCAAAGATTTCACATTAGTTGATTTATTCTTGGTAATCTCATTTATTCGCTGTTAAACTTGTCGTAGTCTCCCACTACCCCTAGGGTTATTAATTTCTCTTTGCACATTAACTACATTTGGATATGTCGGATTCATAATTAATGACTACGCAAATAATAAATGAGTTATTTATTATTTCCTTATGATAGAAATACACAATTAATAATCAAACATTAAGAACAACAAATTATCATGGAGTGAGATCAGAGTTCAATTATGAACGACGGAATACTAACTGATACCACGAGGGAATTAACGCATACAATCAAACTACGCATTTAAATCTAATCTACAAAAATCACAGACCTGATATCTCCTTCAGAATGAAACTTGAATACTAGTAGAATTTATGAAGTGGCTTCAATCCAGGATATCTTCAATTACGTCCGAACCGAATTAATGAATCTTTTTCAATAATCTTCCTTCCGCTAACAAACTTCACTTAGTTAAACTAAACTCCTAGAAACACTTTCTTAAGCAATCACGTAGTTTACTCCTCTATCAAAACACGGAATCATCCTCATCTCTTCACTTCATTTCTCCCCTTTATAACTCTTTCGAACTCGCTAAACTCGAAACTATCTTATTTGCATAAGTCACACTTTCAGCTCTCAGCGGGGATTGGTTAAAATAATTACAATTTAAAAGTTTATGGGAGAAGGTTAGTGAAACGCGTAAGCACCCGTCACAACCCCCCTTTCGAGAAAAAAAGCGTGACTTATTGAAGGTCTAAACGACCTGCAAGAATTCGCTTAATTTACCTAACATCTGAAAAACACTGAACCTGCACAAAATTTTAACTACTCTAGAATGCCTGAACTTGTAAAAAGTTAACTCACGAACTTTATAACGCCTGAAAATTCTTAACTTGTAGAAAGTTTTAACTCTCTAAGTTAGAAACTTTAATTAAACTAACACACAGAAATGACTACTCAAAAGGGGTACTCCACTCCAATTTATTGCTCTTGTACATATTTATCATCCCTACAGTGCATCCCATTCGGGCGAAGATCAGGGGAAAACCTTTCAAGGAAAAAACCCTGATCATGCACTTTACTTAAGTGCTAATATAAATAAAATTTTACATTCATCTCTTCTCACGACATCAAAGTTTTCATCGCATCACTATGTTCAGGGACTGCTGCCCTGAAAGGAAACCTTGTCAATTTTTCTAAAACATGACATTAAATGCACAGAACTTTTATACAATTTCCTTATTGACATAAAATATGGCATACATTATATTATATATATATAGTTTCATAACCAAATACCTTTTATCTGGTTTCATTTTCAAAAATCCCCAATCAATCGCGCTGCGCTGTTAATGTTTTTTGTTAGTATTCCTAATTACGCCGCGCCCAGAAACCAGACACTACTTATACATCTTAATAATTACACACAAAATATATACATTTTTTTACATAGAATATATTACAACAAACAATACAAGTAATCTCACATATAAAGCCACGTCTTTAATGTGTAGCAAAACAATTGCAATTCAACAAATGTTTTTCCACAATTTGGAAAAAAATTAAATACAAAAGTCTTTTCAACCGATATGAAAATGCACACAACTCAGTGACACTTTTGTACGTTAACTTTACAAAAAAAATTAGACTAGCCCACATGGAAAATACTCCGAACTGTCTGTCAGAGGAAAAATAAACAAATTAGAATTATACAACCTGACTAGTCTTTAGATCCAATCTGCATAGGCTTTGTCTCCAACCATGGCCTCTGTGCTGGATGACCTTGTCCTAGGGTTGTCCACTCTGCGCTCCAACCTTCTGGGTCTCCTCTTCCATCGAGTCCGTTGAAGTTGATATGCTCCTGCTGAGGAGTTGTTTTCTTTTGTGAGAACTGGAACTTGGCTGTTGTCCACTCGACGTCGGCTCCGAAGATTGTATGGACAGTTTCTTTCCTGATGAGGTCTGTTGTACTTGAATCTGTGGGATGGTCCTGGAACTGCTCTTTCAGAACTATTTTCTTCCACCTTTCTATACCGCTTTCTGGAGGGACGAGAGGACATTGACGAGGAAATCTTTCTTTTCTCGCGATCTACCTGGGCCTCTGGTCTCTTCTTTTGTACGTTTTCATTCCAAGATTCTGGCCTTCCTCTTTTCTCTCTCTCAGTGTATAAAGGTCTCCTTTTCCTGAAATTATACGCGCCACCCCCCGAAGAAACAGCAGATTCCGTCCGTCCACGCTTTTTTCTCACCTCCACTCCATCACGTCTATTCGCAACTATATCTCTACTACCATTTACATTTCCTTATTTCGATCCTTTACGACAACCCCCATCATTCTCTGATTGCACCAATGACGACTGCGCATCATCTGACCTGATTGATGTCACTGCACCATGATCACTACTAGTGTTACTTTCCGACTCGGCAACACTGTCTTCCCTTTGATGGTAAATTCTCACCTGGTCCACATTAACCGTTATTCTTTTACCAAATTTTAATATTACTAAATTATTATTATTTTTTACACTCAGAACTTTATATGGGCCTTCAAACTTTGGCATAAATTTACCTACTATTTTTTTACATTTTGAACTTAACGGGTGAGTTTGAACTAATACTAGATCACCAACTTTCACATTATTTTCACGCCTCTTTTTATTATAATATTTCGCCCACTTCTCTTGCTGGCGCTTTGTATGAACTCTAGCCTCCTCAAACAACCTTTCTATGTTCCCACAAACTAAATCTGATCCATCAGTTACCATAACTAAATTCTGAAATGGGGTGATTAAATTTCGACCTAAAAATAATTCCGCCGGTGTTTTACCCGTTGTCTCACATGTACTGCTGTCCTAATCGCATAACCGAACTCTTGCAGAAATTGATCCCAGTTAGTGTGATTATCCGCGACAAAACTCGAAATCATTTTTAAAAGAGTGCGATTAACTCTTTCTGTTTGATTAGCTTGTGGACGATATACCACAGTTTTAACGTGTTTTATGTGCAATCTGCGACAAACTTGCTCAAAAATTTCAGATATCATTTGTGGGCCATTATCACTTATTAATTTAACTGGAGCTCCATAACGCGCAATATAATTCTCAAAAAATACATTGGCAATTGCTTTAGCCGAAGCTTTTCTTAAGGGAATTATTTCAAACCATTTAGAAAAATTATCTGTTATTACTAAAATAAATTTATAACGTTCCGGACTAGTTACAGAGTATGGGCCTAATAAATCTAAAGATACGATTGTGACGGGTGCTTACGCGTTTCACTAACCTTCTCTCATAAACTTTTTAAATTGTATTTATTTTGACCAATCCCCACTGAGAGCTGAAAGTGTGACTTATGCAAATAAGATAGTTTCGGGTTTAGCGAGTTCGAAAGAGATAAAAAAGGGAGAAATGAAATGAAGAGTAGAGGATGGACTAAGCGGTTTGATAGAGTAGAACTCCGTGTTTGGGATTGAAAAGTAAACTACGTGGTTGCTTAAGAAGGTGTTTCTAAGAGTTTAGTTTAATGAAGTGAAGTTTGACAGTGGGAAGTAGATTATTGAAAAAGATTCATTAACTGGGTTCAACGTAATTGAAGATATCTTGGATTGCAGCCTCTTCATAAATTCTACTAGTTTCCAAGTTCCTTCCGAAGAAGATTTCAGGTCTGTAATTTTTGTAGTTTAGATTTAAATGTGTAGTTTGATTGTACGTGTTATTCCCCTCGTGATATCAGTTAGTATTCCGTCGTCCATAATTGAATTCTGATAGCACTCCATGATAATTTATTGTTCTTAAAGTTGATTATTAATTGTGAATTTCTATCCTAAAGGAATAATAAATAAGTGATTTATTATTTGAGTAGTCATTAATTATGAATCCTACATATCCAAACATAGATAATATGCAAGGGGTAATTAATATCCCTAGGGGTAAGGGAGACTACGACACTGGCGCCCAAACGAAATACCGGAATTAAGAGCAGGTGCAGGATTTAGAGTTTTGCCGGAGTTATTTTTTTCGGGTAAAGAAAATGTGTCTGAGTTTATCAATAATATCGATGACAATATAGCTTACTATGAAATACCGGCGAACCTATCGTGTGCATATTTAAAAGGTCATTTAATTGGGAGAACGTTAGACTGGTTTGAGGTCATCGGCTTCGAGTGTGTAAATGAAGAAGCGACTGCATTTGCAACACTTAAAAAGAAATTATCAGATAGTTTTCCGGTAATACGGAAGTCAGAGCTAGAAGCTCAGTTTTTTTCGTCAAAACAACGGAGAGGTCAAGCCCCGTCAGACTTTATTTTTCAGCTGTTAAAAATTCATAAAACCCTGAATTTGAATTATGATGAGTTAAAATTGATTGATCACATAGTAATGCGACTAGAACCCCAAATAATGGATTATTTAGAAGTTCGAAACCCCACAACGAAAACTCAATTGATAGAGTTGGTAGATCGGTATGAGGAACGTCATAACTGCAGGGAAAACCAGGGTTCGAGTAATAATTTTGCTAGACGAAGTTGGGATGTGAGTAGGAATCCTGAGGAAAGAAGGAATAATAGAAATTGGAGAGATACTGGGGTCGGAAATAGTCAAAATGATCAAAGAGGACTAGGCAGGGGTGCGAATAATTTTCCTCGTCGTAATTATCAAAATCAAGGATTCGAGGGTGGAAATCGATACAATCAGCCCAATCAGAGAACAGACCGGTGTCAGAACCGTAGGATGGTGGTTAGGATGGGTCCTAAAGATGATTCAGCAAAACAGAATTGGAGGCGTGTTGATTGCAACAGCGAAAGGCAAAGAAATGCCAATTTAAATTCTCAAAGACATCGTATTGAGTCAAATCCACCTAATAAAATTAGACTTAATTCATTGAGATTATCACCAGTTGAACTTCCGTATGTGCCGATTTTGTTGAATGATACTTTTTTAAAAGCGCTCTGGGATACAGGTGCGGCAAAATCATTTATTTCAGAAAAAACGTACCGGTCATATTTTTCTTTCTGTCCTTTAAAAAAATCGTTAGCTGAAGTAGTTACAGCTCAAGGGTCACAGTGCAAAAATTTAGGCACAGTTGAGTTGAAAATTAAAATAAGAGAATTTTCGAAATTATGGAAATTTCATGTGATTGCTGAAATGCAATATCCATGCATCCTGGGGGTTGATTTCATGTCACACGCGAAAATTAGTTTTGATTTCCTGTCTAAATCGTTAATCATTCCGGATTCGCAAACGGAAAAAGTGGCAATTTTGGACGAACCGGTTCAAATATATTTATCTAACACTAAGTTAAATTCAAAACAAAAGCAAGAATTGCAGATTTTGTTTAAAGAATTTCATGGGTTGTTTTCGCTTAAGCCTGGTCTAACACATGTATTTTGTCATGAAATTGACACGGGGTTAGTCCTCCTGTTTTTTCGAGACCTTATCGCTATGACAGGGTCAAACAGGGTATAATCGACTACCATGTTCAGAAGATGTTGGGTGATGGAACAATAGTTCCAACAACATCGCCCTACGCGTCTCCAGTTGTTTTATGTCGGAAGAAAAACGGGTTGCCGTTAGATGACCCAGAAGCTTATAGGTTTGCAATAGATTATAGGAAGTTAAATGCGGTCACGAGATATCCGCGATATCCGCTACCAATAATTGATGATTTGATCACTAATATTCCGCACACCGAAATTATGACATCACTTGATTTACGCAGCGGATACTTTCAGATGGCAGTAGACCCCAAAGATGTGCATAAGACGGCGTTTGTTACAAAAAATGGTACTTTTGCATTTACTCGCATGCCATTTGGCCTTTCGGGGGCAGCTCCAAATTTTCAAAGGGCCATTGAAATGATCCTCAGGCCAGTCCTCGGCCGTTTTGCCCATTGTTATATGGATGACGTGATCATCGCGTCTCCATCTTTTGAAAGCCATGTACAGTCGGTCGAAAAAATAGTCGAGCACCGTGACCCTTTCCAAAAATGATTGAAAATGGAAAACGACCTTTTTGGAAAGGGGGTCAGAATCGTGTCCCTTGGGGTGTGTTGATTGAAAATTTTTTTCCTCTGAAACAAAATATGGGGCGCGAGAACAAAAAAAGTTTCATCCTGGATGAGGGGACAAATGAAATGGAGACTTGTCACGCTGGGCAACGACCCATGTCAATGGAGGTAGGTCAGGGAGGGACAATGAGACTAGTCAAGCTGGGGGAAAGCAACGACCTATAAAGTGTAGGCATTACAACGTTGGTATGTCGAGAAAAGACAGAGAATCATTCCAATAGGGGTGTTGTTGGAACATTGGAGGCGAGCCATCTCACGACGTTGCCCTCTTGGCGTGGGGTGCGAACCCTCGTCTACGTGAGTGGACCCTCGTGTGACCAGGGTCCTGACAATTTAAGCAACATGCGTCTCATTTTCACATCAATCGACCCTTGCACCCGTATAGTATTGCGTTTCTGAGTACCCTCTTTCCAGGGGGAATAGAAAAATGACTGTGGGAAATAAAAATGTTGGGCTGCCAAGCGTGTACGGGACCCATGGTATAATGTCCGATCCATGTGACGGGCTGGAAATGTTTAAATTGTGTGATTCCCTTGTATCCGCGCTACGAGGAAACGGAGGAACCTCTGCATTTGAATCTATACGATAATAAAATAGTGTATGTCGAGGAGGGAGCCGAGGAAAGAGATTTGATTCAAAGGGAAAAAGTCGTGTTGAAAAAGGAATTTGACGAGTTGAAAACAAAAGAATATGAATGGAAAATAAAAGAATATGAATGGAAAACAAAAGAATATGAATGGAAAACAAAAGAATATGAGTTGAAAACAAAAGAATATGAGTTGAACGCTAAAGTACAAAACATGTCAGTTGAAAATAAAATATTGAAAAATTTGTTGCAAGGAAAAAGAGTGGATAGAATCTCTTCCAATACATGGCGTTGGAAAAACAATAGTGTAAAAAGGTTGGTTCGACCTCGTTCAACCATCTCTCAACTTTCGAGTTCCCTAGCAAACCTTTAAAACTAAATCATGTAAGCTTCTCTCTAAAAAAAAAAAAAAAAAAAAAAATTTTTTTTTTTTTTAGAGAGGTAGAATGTTTTAAACTTTTTGAGCTCTGCCAAGAGTTTGGTTGTCAAGCTCCTGAAAGATATTTTAAACTTGCCTCACATTCTTTTTTTTGGCTTTTGCGATATTTTATTTTATTAGCCTTCCATTGTGAATCTTACACAATGTTCCAGGGACAGTCTCAAAAAATGTGTCAACCTTCCATTGTGAATCTTACACACAATGTTCCAGCCACAGTCTGAATCAATGTGTCAGTGTTTTTTTTTCTTGTCATTTCCAAACCCCCCCAATGGAAGAATGATTCCTGGTCCCGAGCTATGCTCCTTTCCAGCAAACATTCTCCCATGGCTGTTCCAAACCCTCAATTTGTATACTATATGGAATGTCACCCTGATTTGCTTTTCATCTTTCACATTTTATTGGTCTTGCACAATGTTCTAACAATTGTGTCTTTTTTTCGGGTCGTTTCCAACCTTGACTCTGAGAGTAACCCAAAAAAATGGGAGATGAATGACTGGTCCCGAGCTATGCTCCTTTCCAGTCATCCATCTCCCATTTTTCTGGGGAATCCCTGTCCCCCTCCTCTACGAGGCTGCTCGTATGGGGTTGGGCGCCCTGCAGAGAGGACAGGTATTCCTCACCTCCAGGTGTTGCAGTAAACACCGCATGTGAAATACATGGCCACAATGTGTCTTTTCTGGCCAATGCATCGGACTCAGACAGATGGAACACGTCTCGGGTATTTGGAAGACGCTTTCGGGCCATTTGAGTGCAAAACATCCATCCAAGACGGCTTGAGCCAAGAGAATCCAAGGGGCCAACGGTTGAGGTCCATGTCGCCTCCAGGCCTTGTACGCCAATCGATACAATTTGGGAAGGGCCAAGACCGTCCACAGAGCTTGCAGAAAGGCCCCCTTGCCTTGGGCCGCCTGCTGTTCGAGGTAATCACTGTAAAGTTCGGAAGGTTCAGAAGAGGTGAGACATTCAAAGGTGGGCAGGTCGTCGATGGGCTCGGGATGGGGCAACACTTTCCGTAAAAGGTCTCCCAGGTCCACGGGGGAAAGAGCAATGACGTCGGACGGAGTGAGAGTCTGTAACTGAGCTCGAAACTGCATCATAAAAGTAATGTACTCGGCCAAATGGGCCTCGTGGTATTCGGCCAGGTAGATTTGAAAGGCTTTGTCAGACTCCATTGTCTCGTATGAGGCAAAAAGGCGTCCGAATCGTGCTTTTGAGAGAAGAGCGACGCGCAGGAAGTGCTTTTGGATTGGCTAGACAGGAGGAAGATCCTGTGAGGGTCATGTCCGTTCTTTCAAAATGGATGGCATCATCTCCGGGCCCGCCGGAAGCCAAGCACCTTTCAAGGTGGCAGAAAGAGTAGGATCCACGGGGCCCTGTCTCCAACATTGACAGTGAGCTCGTGTCAAACATTCGAGCGAGTGTAAAGACCCGTCCCGTACGACGACATGATTGAAGCGTTTCACGATAAAATAGTGTTCGGGGGCGTCAAAGACATTAAAACAATGGCAAGTGTCGGGTCCTTCCGTACAGGCATCTGCACTATAGACACAATCGGAAAGATGGAATCCATGCTCGCTCAAGACCACCTGGACGGGAATGGGAAAGTGGGTCGCGAGTTGTTGAAATTTCACAATACCCGCTAAACGTTGCAAGCGTCGTCTATAAGACGACCAGCGTGAGACGTTGTCTCGCAAACCTGGGAGAATGTTTTTTTCCAATTCACCCAGGAGAGAATCGAACGAGGTCATCATGAAGAGAATAAGAAATGTTGACAACAGATCAAACCAAATGAAAGCTCGAGTGAAAGGCTCAACCTTTTTTAAACACTCTCCAATCTTTCTAAAAAAAAAAAATTTTTTTTTTTTTTTTTTTTTTAGAGAGTAAGAGTTTGGTTGAAAATTTTTTGAGCTCTTTAATCTGCCAAGAGTTTGACAGTTTTGTTTGTATTCCCTGATTGTAAGCATTCAAACGTTAATCATTTACAACTCACATTTTTATTCTACACATGCTTCCAAAGAGCATAGTTTGAATTTTCGTAAACAATGTGTGTTTTGTTTTGGACATCGACAATGGAATCATGGGGAAAAGTGAATCATGTGGTGTCCTGTTTGAAGCTATTCGTCACGAATGCCAAAACTATCGGGGCCCTTTTAAATGATAAAATGATAGCAGACAAGACACAGAAAGTAGAGGTGGTGGAAACATGTGAATGTCAACACTTTCAACCCAATCCTCGTGACATGTATGGTCGTCCCCAATCGCATGCTGTACGATAATATGAGTCTGTTTTTGAGAAACCCGACCTGTGGGAAGAGGGGATAGAATTTGAGGAAGCCAGTGGTTTGGGAAAAGATGTTTATGGTATTATTCAACGTTATTTGAGGAAAGACTTGAATTGGTTTCACTTGATGGTAAAACATGATATTTTTGATACATTTTGTAGGGAAATGGAAAATATTCGGGATCAATTTGTCATTTTACCCTTTTGGTGTTTATGTGATGGGTTGACATTTAAAACACAACACCGACACATGATTGTAGCGTGTGAACAAGAGAGTGCGTTTGAAGACGTCTGGAAAAGAAAAGTTCGGTATGAATTTCCCAAGAGCGGTCAGGCTAAAAAATGTGTCGAGATTAAAAATGCCTTTCATCTGGTTCGCACCATCGTCTACGTGAGTCAACCCAAATCGTCGTGTGACAAGGGTGAGATTCCTGACAATTTAAGCAATCTGCAACATGGATCGCATTTTCACATCAATCGACCCTTGCACCCACACAGTATTGCGTTTCTCTGTACCCTCTTTCCAGGGGGAATAGAAAAATTACTGTTGGAGCAACTTGGAAGTAAAAATGTATCCAGTTGGGAAAAGGTTGCCAAGCGTGTACGGGACCCATGGTATAATGTAAGATGGGGGGTACCAATCCATGTGACGGGCTGGAAATTTTTAAATTGTGTGATTCCCTTGTATCCGCGCTACGAGGAAACGGAGGAATGCACACCTCTACAGTTGAATCTATACAATAATAAAATAGTGTATGTCAAGGAGGGAAATCAGGGAGCCGAGTGTTCCTTTCAACGCATAAGAGACGAAGTATATGTGTTGTCTCGTAAACAACAAAACATGATGAATGAAGTCAAGAAAACAAAACAAGCATGTGCCATGGACCACAAGCTGATATTAAGGTCAAAGATGGATGAAATGAAAGCGAAAAACGACCCAAAGCTCAACGAGATGAAAGCGAGAAACGACCTCATGGAAAGGGAAAGAGATTTGATTCAAAGGGAAAAAGATGTGTTGAAAAAGGAAAATGACGTGTTGAAAAAGGAACTTGACATGGTGAAAAAGCAAAATGACATGGTGAACGCTAAAGTACAAAACATGTCAGTTGAAAATAAAA
>BMAO01028703.1:0-22970 GCA_019973975.1 Trichonephila clavata
ATACTGGTACCGGATTGTTCTGTACCAGATCCAGCAGTCTCCACGTTATTTGGTATTCTTACTGTTCGCTCACGTTCCATTGAGTCCGCGATAAAAAAATCCGCTGTCCAGTCTCTGGTGCAAACGTACAAAGAAAGCGTGGCTGGGAGTTCGTCTGCTGAGGTAACGTTGGGCGTACAATCTATTGGGCGATCGTTGGGTGACTCGTCTATTGCAATCAGTTGCCTCGTATGCAGAATGCATATCAGTGCTCAGTGTGCGTGTAATGTATCATCCTTCTACCATTTTATCGGCAGGCGAAACGAAGTTTCACAACGAGCATGGCAGCAAAAACTGCGTGTGAGCATGCACCGTCATCTGATGCTTTGGTTTGCATAGCACCATCTACTGCGCACACCAACCAAGGACTTCCCAGCATTTTTGGTGTACTAAGAATATTAAACATATTTCCTCCTTTTATTTTTCTCCTGTCTTTCTCGTGTTTTTTATCATCTCTACTGTGCCAGGAAAGCGTTTCTAACCATGCATTCCTATGCGATTTTCCATGGTCTAGGATTACTCTATCTGTCCTGAAAGTTTGTATAACCGTTGCATTGAAATACCTTGTTTAAGGACACACTTGGTAAGTAGCTCGAATGATTTATTAAGAATTCACATTTCTTTGATCTACAGGGTGGTCCCGAATTCATATGGTACACTCTTTAAGGGTATAGGTACAATACTTCAATCATCTATTGTATAGGAATGTAAGGGCGCAAGTGACGTGGTGAGGCACAAACACAAAAAATAAAAGACGAAAGAAAATACAAAGTGTTTATTGAAAGCGTCGTTGACAAGTGTAATGTTTAAAATAACTGTTCAAATTTGCGTCCACCAGTTGCGATACATGCTTAGTGGAGCGATTGGAGTACACGTTCAAGGATGTCAGGTGTTTCACGTACACGTGTAGCAGTTTTGGATATTGGAGCAACGAGATCCTCATCTGAGTCAAGAGCAGTCGCATGAGCAATATTCTTCATATGTTTCCAGAAAAAGTAATCGAGCCTCCATAAATCGGGAGATTGGGGCAGTGAAGGGACTGGTCCACCACGCCCAACCCATCGCGTCCTAAATGTGGCATTCAGGTAATTGCGCCCATCGCTGAAAAATTCTGTCCGACATTTGTTGATCAGGAAACTGAGCGTGATACATTCGTAGCGAAGCTCTGACGTTGCCATTTGCACAGCCGTACATGAACGCATGTCTGCATTTTTGGCATACGTTAAGTCTCGCCAGGGTCGCTTTTCCGCTTAGGCACGTGCCTAGGGTGCCAGAAATTGGAGGTGAAAAAAAATTTAAATTACAGTAAAAATAGGTGAAAAAAATTAACGTACCACCGCCTAGTGAATTGTGAGATAAACATTTCTGCCCCAAAGAGAGTAAAAACTGAAATGAGATCCACAATGGAAAATGAAAAGCTGAACAGTTTAATGCTACTATGCACTCAAAATGATATTGCAATAGAAATTGATTACAATGAAGTTATTAATGATTTTCTCGAAAAAAATCATTTGTTTTTCGAAGAAAATCTTCGTTGTGCAAATACAATGACAGTGACTCAACAAAGAAGGAGGATGTCAAAAAGTAAAGATAATAAAGCGATAAGCGATGAAAAAGATGATAAATTACAAATTGTATGAAACAATACATACAATTATGTATGCTCTATACTATAATTACAAACGATTTCATTAATTTAGTGTACTAATTTACAAAAGGTTCGGTGGTCCCTGATGTGTAAAGTAACAAAGTATGAAGTAAGTTGAACAAGAGTGGCCAAACCATACCACTATTCTTTCCTTACGACTGTCAGTCTATAACACGGTGGGTCATAGGTTGTGGACAATGGAAATACTATTCAAACGTAAAAACGAAGAAAGGGAAAAGTGTAAGAAATTAAGGGAAAATCCCTCTCGAAACAAAACAGGAAAAGTAAGAACTGGAGAAGGAAGGAGGTGCTCTGGGGTGTAGCTTTGAAGTGCCTATAGCGCAGAGGAGGTTAAAAACGGCCTGAGTCTTGCATCGTAAACGTCAGCTCAATTGCGAATGGCGCTTTCACCTACTGAGATGCGTAATGTTGAATGGTGGCAAGACATCTACTGCACCCTACCGGCAATGCAACCAACCAATAACTCCATTTCTTCTTTCTTTTATTTCCTCTTTTTTGCGCCTAACGCGTCACTTGCACCCACACATTCCTATGCATAAATGATTATTATAGTGCCTGTATCTACCCTTAAAGTTTGTACCATGAATACGGGACCACCCTGTAAAGTGTGTCGAATACGCATGCAATAACTCAAAAATATCCAAAGAGCGATAAGTTTTTCTTTCCCTCCTAATTGATAAGGTGAATATTTTTTTTTTCTTTTCTTACATTAAATTTTTAATTTCAGTTTCTAAAATAAAGTCAATTAAATTAAGTTAGTTTAAACAAGATCAATCATTGGCATGGAAAGTAATTTTAGCGCGTTTTTCACATTAAAATTTGAGAATTTGTTATAAACTAGCGAAATTCAGGAAAATTTGTAGGAAAATTCGGGAAAAATTTTTATGATTGGCTCATCTAGGGCACAAATGGACCAATGCCGAAATGTCATTGGTTGCTACGGCTGAGAAAAAGGTACGACAAAATATGGAACGAAGACAAAGACGAAATTTGCGTCCAATAGCCTTTTGTTCCACTACGTGAAAAACGCGCTAAAAAGAAATGTAAGCAATAAATGAGCTAGTTCTCAAAAATTTTTTAAAGAATTTCTAAAAATTAATTTAAATAAGATTTATTTCAATAATCTTAATTTGATGCAAATCATGCAATATTTGACCTTTTAAAAATGCGGGGGAAAAAAGTCATAAAATCCAAAACAAAGTAATTCTTTAAAAATATTACCAGCGATAGAGAAAAACCGTAAAGACATCAATTTCTCCTCTCGTTAATTTAATAAATAAATATCAAAACAACATGATAAATATTTGTTAATATGAAGTAATTGAAATAAATAGTTCCAACGCTATTATTAGAAATAGCTAAAATAAAATTATGGTGATTTGTTTGAATTAATGTTATGATGCATTACGATTAAATGAAATTTTACGATCGAGTCCAAATTAATTTAGCCAGTCATATTCAGTAATTCTCTTCAAAGCGTTTTTTTTTAAAAATAGAGTGCGATATAAAAAATTTAATAGAATAATAATAATGTATTGCTCAGCAAAAGAGAAAATACATTTCTTATTTAATGTTAAGCCCTTTAATTTATTGTTGGGCAGAGGTTTTGATAAAATTGAATCATTTGTGGGTAATAAGAATTTTTAAGCATAATTTATATCGACTACTTTATCAAAGAGTATCAGTAACTTTTAATAGGGTAATTGATTTTATATTTTATTAACTTTATTTTAAATTGGTACTTTTAATAAAACATTCTGCCTAATTAATTAATTTAAATCCATTGTTTATATGTCTATAACAGGAGTCTGTAACCTTTTAGCTGTGGCGTGTTTAACCAATCCAATTCAGCGTGCTACACAGTAGGACATCTTTGAAACAATTCGATTCCCGGGATAATGCATGCTGAGTTAGAGAATAGAAGTCAATAATATACATATGTTTACAGCTTTATCGTATATTAGTTTTGCATTATTTAAAGATAGTTTAACATAAAAAATAAACAACATAAAATATAACTATTTCTTCAACAAAAATAAAAATAATTAAAATTGTACATATATCGTGTATTTTTAAACATATTTATTAAAATAAGAAATAAACATAAAATGTAAATATTTCCTTTCGTTATAGTTAAATAAAAATTTATATTAGAACCTAGTGCTTGCACCATTCTACACTTTCATATCGCAAATTCAAGGGTATAATTTCGGATTTTCAATTTGACACGATTCTGAGCATTCAGTTGTTAAACACTGTCTTTGCAGACTCGAGATATTTTTTATATGAGGAAAAATTTTCTAAAATTACACTGCTGGCCACCGTAAATGCAACACCAAGAAAGACAAGAGATAGCACAACAAAATTTATTTTGTTGATAACATGTTGACCAAGTATCAAATGATTAAATTTATAGACTTCTGTGAAGTGTGGTTCCTGCCAAATCAGTAGCCAGAGTAGCGCCATTGTTGGAGATCACCACTGCCACACGCCTCGGCATTGATTCAAGACTTTGGATGTGTTCTTGGGGTACAGCAGACCAAGCAGCTTCCACACGTTGCAAAGCTGATCTGGTGTGGCAGCTGGGGGTGTCATCTGGGTCAATCGTTGAGTAACCATGGACCACATGTTTTCTATCGGCGAAAGATCCGGAAGCAATTCAATCTGGTGATTGACGAAGAACCTTTGGACAATGCGTGCCACGTGTGGTCGCGCATTATCCTGTTGAAATATGGCTGTGGCCAAGCCCTGAAGGTTAGGAAGGACAACTGGCTTCAACACCTCGGAGATGTAGCGCTGACTGTTTAAAGTACCGCAATGCGTACTAGAGGAGTGCGAGAGTGATATCAATACCGGCCCCATACCATAATACCTTGCAGGACCAGTGTGGCGGTGCATAACGCAGCTGTTCAGCATCTTTTTCCACGGTGTCTCCAGACTCGAATCCGACCATCGTGGTGTTGCAGACAGATGCGTGACTCGTCAGTAAAGACAACTTCATTCCATTCTGCCGCCCACATCCTTCTTTCATCGCACCATTGGCGGTGGAGACGTCTGTGGTTTTGCGTCAAGGATAGACCAAGCAATGGACGTCTTGCGGACAGATCACTCTGCTGTAAACGGCGTCGAATGGTACGCGCAGACACTGAATGATGCGTTACACACTCAATGTGCTGTGCTATGGTTCGTGATGGGCTGAGCGATCCGTCATGTCATGCGCACAATTTGTCTTTCGTCACGTAAAGTGGTGGTGCACTGAGGTGGATGCGATCGATCACGTCGGTCCGTCGTACCCTCCTGCATCCAACGATCACATATTCGCATTACAGTTGTTTGATTTCGTCCAACACGACTACCGATTTCCTGAAAGATAATCCACAATCTCGGTAGACCACTATCCTTCCTCTGTCGAACTCGATACTTGATCAAAAGCTGATCGCTGTTTTCTACGAGACATAATTGATCGTTTTTTTGAAAAAACCACAAGAAAAACACAATTGCCGAACTTGAAATCGTCGAAATCTCCAAGCCTTAAATAGCGCTTTGAGGTAGCGCCACAAGCGTGCGTGATGTGTGTCTGCGCTGAAATTCTAATCATTTGCTATCTCACCTCCGCTAATCGTGTTGTAAATTTCATGTTATTCGCGTGCTTCCTTCAGGGTGTTGCATTTACGGTGGCCAGCAGTGTAGATATGCAGAACCAAAAGCGTAAAGTAGAGAGAGAGAGAGAGAGAGTACATGAAATTTTCTTCTTCAAACAATTAAATCTCTCCAGCAGACATTCAATAATTTCAAAAAGCTGAAATTTATCTTAGAGTCAGCTTTCAGATTTTTTTCGTGTGTAATTTTTTAAATAATCATAATTCTGAAGAAGATTGTCAATAAGGTCCATTATAAATTTATCAACTCTATCTATTCAAATTTCACAAATTTGTGAGCTGTGCGGAGTGCCACTAAGAATTGTGCCACGTGCCACATTGGCACGCGTTCCATAGGTTCCGACCTCTGGTCTATAATTCTAATTAAAATTTCCAAATTTCCAGTTTCAGACATTTATGAAAATTCTGGAATGCATATCGGATATATGATTCAATATGAAATGTATAGAAACATATATACATATATAAAAATTTCCTCAAATTTTCTTTGATGAATATTATTTAATTTATAATGGTCTTGAGCCCCCAAGATTTGTGTGATAATTAATTTTTAGTTTATAGCTAAAATGGAAATAATCGTTAACCACAACTTTATTTCCCAAAAAACTGCCACGTTCACGTTTTTCAAAATAAGCTGATGCAATATTCTGACCAATCACAAAAATCTTAGGCGCACAAGTCATATGTTTCTAAAAGTTTCCGTTTTAAAAATCTTTAAAAGTTGAGATCTCCAGAACGAACAAAGAAATACTTTTGTGTATCGTATTAATGTCCGTTGCCTTTGTGTTGTGTTTCGCATCAGTGTGTGTTGTGTGTGTTTTAATAATGGAATATAACGCGCAATTTTTACACATAAAATAATATTGAAATTTACGGAAGCGCGTCATAGGCCGGATATAAAAATGATAGATTTAAAAATAAAAAAGATATGAGCATAAAACAAAATTAAGACCTATATAGATCGAAATATTGTTTACATAAAAAAAATGACACACCTTATAACTAAAGGGTCTTACTTCTAGAAATATCATAGTTTTCAAAAGCCTGGAATAATACCTGGAATAAATGACTTAATACATAAGAGCTTTACATTCGTACATTTCAGGTTTTTTCGTAAAAAGGAAGGGATGCGTTATATCGCATTTTACGGTAACTAAATAAATCTGGATTTTTAAAAACTCCAAGAACCCCCAACTCTTCAGCGACGGCAACAATGAAAAAAAGATTCTCCTCTAAGTGATTTGTTTCTAGTTAAATCTTTTACATATATTCTGTATTATTTCTATTCTCCTCAAATATATTTGATGCTTAAGTAGAAATAAATTGCTGTAATGAACGAAATAATACCAAATGAATGAAGGATCAAAACTAAGAAAAAAGAACGCGAGCAAAACATCCAGAGACTAAAAAAAAAACAAAAAACTAAGCTTTAAAAAGGAATTGAAGAAGAAATGAAGATTAAAATAGAATTAAAAATAGTAACAAACTGGATACTTTAAAAATATATATTAAGCCGTGAGATCTTATCCGCTTAGTTAGATATAACATTTAATTTGCTTTTTAATATTACCTTTAATTCCATCCTTTGAATTATTTTTTATCGAAAGATTACATGAGCTTTAGTTGTTAGAAAAAGAAAAAAATTCAATTGAGCTAAATTATCTTAAAAAGTAGAATTTATAAAACTTATAAATAGGTCCAAATAGATAAAGCATCACTTAAGTATTTAATGAAAAAATTTAATGAACCAGATATTTGTGACATTTAAATATTTTTGATTAGCGTCAAACTCAGGGAGGAAAAATTTAAAGGAGAGTTAGACAAATAACATTTTTTTGTAAGATAATTTACGTATAAAAATTAAAAAAAAATTATTTATTTAAACAATATGTGGTCACTTTATGCTTTTTAATTTCATATTCATATTTTTAGATTATATTTTCAAAATAGTTGCTGAGAATCATACTGGTATTTTGGGCTTAATACAGGATGTCCGGTCTTAAAGGATTCAAAAGTTATGGCGGAAAAATTACGGAACTACCCATCAGAATGTAATAAACTGCTCATCTCCCTCCGAAATTTTTTGGGTCTAGTCCGATTGGCCGCACAAGTGCGCATTATTCGGCATTCCCAGATGATAAACTTATTACACTGACTTCATTAGCACATGTGGACGACACAACACAAAGAGTGCAGTGCGTACTTTAGTTAACAGAAGTTAAATCAGTCACGTGTGTACAGCAACGTGTTCGAAGAGTATTCTCTTCGATTTATAAGAATGTCGATCCTCCGACATCAAAACCTATCTACCAATAGGAAAGAATTTTAAAGGAGACGGGAACTTGAGTACTCAAATTGGCAAGTATCCTAATGTTTTCGTGACAGAAGATACTGTTAGACATGTGTGTGATTCATTTTGTAGGAGTCCTGAAAGGTCTATTTGGCAAGCCAGTAACGAATTACAGAAATGTTTCACATTTTGGTCCACAGTTCGTGATATCATTCTAAGCCATAGGTTCTCAACGTGGGTGATAACGCCCCCTTGTGGGCATTTGAGGCTTTCAGGGGGGCAGTAAAAGAACCAAAGAAAATTAGGGGACGTTGATATGACACGGAGGGGCTTGGGCAGATTAACCAAATATAGTCTAAAAAAGACTTAAAAACACGTCGATTATGTACTAACAAAAGTTAATACTGTTTACCGTATGTTGATTGTATGTATTTAAATCATTTCTATATCACATGCACAAAAATTCACATATTTCGATAGTTCATGAAGTGGATGAAAAATTTAAAGATTACATTACGTTCAGATCTACATTAAATTGAATGGTATAGTGTATTTTAATTTCTGTAGTGTACAAGTTGTCTTTGTCAGTGAGCAGTAGGAAAAATGTTTCGTCCACTGCATTTCATTACGTATGTTATCCAAGAAACATAATTAAATATGCTAAACAGAAATTAACGTGTGATTCTGTAAAGCCTGAAACTTTCAACTTATATTTATTTTGAAAGCAATAGTTTATTATGAATTACTTCATATCCTCAAAATCCCTGCCTGTCTTTATAATAGGTAAGCTAAAACCTTTATTTCACTCTTTTAAATGAGGAATAAATTCAGTAGCGTTTCAATTCTAACAATATCCTATCTATGACTAAAATATATAATATTACACATTTAAATATATTTGTGGCAATAGGTATTTCAGATTCGCAAGTAAAAAAATGGGACTTTAGCAAAGAATTAAATTAAAAAATATATTTTATTAGTAATAGGATATTTTTTAAAATTTAACGCTTGTTTTCACCATGTATTGTGAACGCTCTTATTTCTCTAGTGGGAGGTGGCGGTAACGAAACATTCACTAGAAAAGGGGGTGCCAGTTCAAAAAAGGTTGGGAACCTATGTTCTAAGCGGACGCGTTTGGGTGCATTCAAGCTTCATCTTCTTCACCACTTGAAACTCAAAGATCACTAAGGTCTAAGGTTGGAATTTTCCACTGACACAATCGTATTGGGGTAGATTCGAATTTATTAGAACATGTGATTTTTAGTGATGAATTTTATTTCACGTATGTGGGACAGTTAATAAGCATAATTGTGAGCTGTAATTGGAGAAATGAAAATATCCTCCCCAACTGTGTGAATACGAAAGGGTTACCTTAAGTCAACGTTTCTCAAACTGTGAGCGCGAGCACATAAAAAAATTTAAAATAAAATATTATTTATAAGTAAATTAACAGTAATACATTTTATTTAAAATTAATTGTATATGTCTGAGTTGTACTTTTATTTTCTATAAATTTTAAAACCAAATTTAGAGTTTTAAATGTGTATATATAGACTTAATGTTATTTTATCAAAACTTACTAATTTTATGCGTTACTGATATTCACCTTTCTGTCTCCCGGGAAAATGGTTTTGCTGTACTCCCGTGGTAAGTTTTTATCTAATTGTTTTAACTTTGTTTAACATATTCTATTAGTTATTATAGGCTATAATATTATCGTTTTATATTAATGGATTATGATTTTATTTGTAATTATAGTTAAACTTCTCAAGAAATTTCTTACTTTCCCTATGGCTCAGAGTATTGGAAAATACAGGTGAAGGTTGGCTGACCGAAAAACTTTGTTTAAACCTGCAATACCCTGGTTCCTAAGGCCAGGAGTTTGCCTTATTCCTACTGTGGTTAAGACTTTATACTATCATAACTATAGTTATCTTAGGTTTATAACTATTTTGTATATATATATATACGTATATATATTAATTTACTTAAAAGTAGCAAAAAAAATGCATTCTGGTATAATAAAATACCAATTTACACTGTTATAATATACTTATAACTTTATCTGTACAGTACAATACATTTGATAATTATAATTCCTCCATATTAAATTAAAAACAAATGTAATAATTGCTACAGATTCCCTTGGATATACAAACTTTAATATATCTAGATAATTTATGTTATTCATAATTAAAGTCGTATTGTAACTTCAGCTTCAAAGAACATTTTTGTTGCATTCAATACAATATTATTATATGGGGGAGTGGGCGCGATGAAAATTATGATTGAGAATTGGGTCGCAAATATTGAAAGTTTGGGAAGCAGTAACTTAAGTCAATGTGTGGTTAAAAATGCATATAATATCATCATTGGTCCCTTTTTCTTCTTAGAGAAGTTACGGGGCACGTTTATCCTAATATGCTGAAAAACTTTTCTGTTCCACAAATTCCACCAGGCTTTCTGTTCTAACAGGATGGTGTAACAGGATGGTGTTCTAACAGGATGGATTCTCCTCCTCACTATCATGATGATGTTACCGTATTTTTGAATATGACATTTCAAGGATGTTGGATTGGGAGAGGGGGCCCAATTGACTAGGTCTCCGGATTTGACCCCATTAGACAATTTGCTTCGAGATTCATTAAATCCATTCTGCATAAACAAAAAATTATAACCGTGGAAGAGTTGAAGGAGCGTATCATTCAAGCAATTCGTCTAACTCCTGATATGCTACGAAACGGAGAAAACTAGATTATCATTTAGACGTTTGTCGTGCTTTTTAAGGTGTACACATGGAAATCTATTAAAAAACTTGGTAGTATGTTTTTTTCTATTTTTTTAATTCTAATATGTAGTTTGTTAATAATAAGCCATAACTTTTGGATACTCTTAGCTCGGACATCCTGTATTTATTGATGCAATTAAAGGTAATGGCTTTTTTTTTAAATCTAGAAAATTATCTTGAACCTATTAAACAAAAAACTTATGTGTTATATTTCGCAAAATCAAAAAACGTTCCCAATTCAAAAATATCACCAAATGCTATCATCTTTATAATTATTGTGTTTTAACATGAGTAGGAACAGTTTCCATTATTGGCTGCATGTTACGGCATTTGACGAGATGTTTTGATTTGACAAAATTAGTCAGTGGCATAACACGTAAGCATTGGTATTGGGCATAACACCCAGTATTTCAAATAGGTTCACGCATATTCGATAAGGTACTTGCACATTATGCCACTGACCAATATAGCCAGTATAAAATGTATGTTATGTTTGTAAGGTTTTGGCTGCATATTGTGCACTATTGGCTGCATATCGTGGAATTCGGTGACGTCTTTTTATTAGAAGAAATTGTGGATGATGGTATAATACGTAAAAACCAATTTCGTCTTAGGAAACAGTATTTATGTGCGTTTAGGAACAAATCTTTTGAAAAAGTGTATAAAAAAATTACTATTTTTGTTCACAAATATCTTGATTTAAAGCCTTGAAACTTCAATAAAATAAATACCTCGTAAAATAATAATTAAAATTTCAATAAAATAATAATTTAAATACCTCGTAATTTTTCTCTTAAAAAGCGACATAGACTGCAGCCTTTTATTATGTGCTTTGCATATATAATTTTATTGAATTTTAACCTTATTAAATCACTAAAAACTCTAGCAATTTTCTTCGAATACAATAAATATAGTAGATTTTTAGAATATATTTAAATAATTTTTTTCTCTTCATTTTGGAATTTCTTTTTATTGTACTTAAAAGTTATTTTCCAATTTGTACTCGTGAGAAAAAGTATGCGAGAGTTTGTCAAAGGTCTTAAATACATCTCTAATTTCCCAATACTTTTTCCCTCAGTATATGAAATAAAAACTGTTTTTTATAAATTATAGTATTACATTTGTTAAATAGTTGAAATAGTGTTATGTAGAATCTTGTTAAACTATATATTCCCTTTTGTATCGAAACATTAAAAAATTAAAATTAATTACAGAACGTTTTAAAACCTTATAAAGAACACCTCAACTTTAACTTTTAAATACGAAATAAAGAAAACTTCTCGAAATATAATTATTAATGCAGTTACGTTAAATACAAGAAGTATCTTAAAATATCCTAGATCTTTACAAATTGCTGTATACTACTATGTCGCTAACAAATTTATAAGAATTCCTTTTTAATTTTAAGCAAATTATGTGAAAAGCGCACACATTTTCGGATATTTAAAATATCTTTGGAAACCATTGTGTACTTGAATTTCCAATGTGCCTTTTACCTCTTATTTCATTACTTCAGAATAAAATATACCAAAGGTTCAGTTAAAAAATTATACTATCTTTTGTAAATCCAAATAACTTAGAATATTCGACTTTTGCACAATAATTCATTTCCTTAGAATCGTCTATTTCCTAAGTTTTATAAGCTTATGTGTATAGGTCTATACTTTAATTTTAATTTACAGACTTCCTCAATATTTCGCTTGAGAATATTGATTAATTTCATATTAATTCATCGTTTAACAGCTCTTGTTACAATAACTGTGACTGTCCCAAGCATATAAGCGCCCTCTAGCGACTCTTTATCTTCGGTAAGGGCCCGATGAGGTGAGAGTGTGGTCGCTATGAAAAAAATCGTCCATATTCTCTTCTATATTATCTTTGAGTAAACAATATCTAAATACATAATAGTACACTAAAGGAGATTTCTTTGAACCCAACCCTGAATTTACCATTGCAGTGATCAGTATTACCATAGAAAATCGAATAGTCAGGGATGAATAGTCAATAGTGACTGCCTCAGATTGTACGAGCGCAGAAAAGGCACCAGAAACGGGATAGCGTACAGAGAAAAACCAATTTAAGACGAGAAAAGAGGGATAGATAAGGCAAGGTATGTAAGGTGCAAGGTCGTGGCTTTGAAATTAAAGCTTAAATATATTAATCACTAGCCTGTGTTTTCGTTCCCATTACGTTACACCATTTATCATTTAATCTTTAAAACCCAACGCTCTACTACCGTACGATATATCTCATTGTTTTGCAAAACGATCATAGAAGAAATTGCATAACGAAATTCTTGTTTTTTAATTTCAGACAGCAATTCTACTAACATGGCTATTGCATGCTCTTACTCGATTAAGACCATTCTCTCTTAAAGACAACTACGTTTTCTTTCTAATTAAAATATATTAAACATTACCTGAGAACTCTAAATTCCTTGAAAACTTACCCTTCTCATGGAAGCTTGAAAATCATCTTTCGAAGTGGATCTTCTTCTGTCAGACTGCCTGGAGGCCTTGAGCATGGCAGCCTGGACCGCAGTTTCAGAAAGATTCTTGGTGTCTTGTCGCTTGTTCAAGAGGTTTTTGAGCGTTCGAATCTCCTGTTCTCGGTCGTTAATTATTCGTCCTAACTGCTCAGATAAATTGCGGGCGTTTTTCAGTTGACGTTCCATGATTTCAGACATGCGACGTTCGCGTACGAGCTGAGATTTTGTGTCCTATAAACGTTAGGGTTGGAATGAGTAAGAGAAGGAATGAAACACATCAAAAGCAAATAAGAAGCAGTTCACGAGAAATAGCTTTGCATATACTACTAATCATTTTGTCGTTTTCGTTTCTGTGGTTCAGTTTTCGAAATATGGTGGAAATAATTAATTCAGAACAAATTAAACTTTTTATTTAAAACTATAGGAAGTAACAAACAAGAACACATATCTACACGAAATAACATTGAAAAAAGTTCTTGTAATCTAAATCTAATTAAATCAACCAGTAAAAGCAACAGTTTTTATTATTATGCATCAAAAACACATATCTAATTCGAATTCTAACACTCAACTGAACAATTCTCACGTACATTACAAAGAAGGATGCCGACTTTAGCAACATAACTTAAAATGTCAAACAGTAAGAAAATAATAAACAGTAAAAAAATTAAACTTATATAGATCATTTATCAAAACAGCCGATAATAGTGTGAAAAGAGAATTTCCAACATTAAAAGATGTATTAAAATACTTTCCCATTTTTTTATCATATCTCACATTACATATTTTGTTTAGTATTCAAATCTAAATCAACTGCGTAGTTTCTTTTTTACATATAACAACCTCTCCGAGCCCAGGTGGCTTTTCAAGAGCCGTAGTAGGCTGTCAAATAGCGAGAGTTATCACTGTTTCCAGTTACTTTTTTCTGACTACTGACTTACTGTTTGAGTTTTTAAACAACTGTTAATTTTTTTTTTGTGAAAATGTACCCATTTTTTATTTTTATGTATTAAATCACTTTTGACGTAGCTGAAATTTCTAAAATTACTGTAATATTTATTCCTACTAATCTATGAATTTTTAGTTAAGAGTATTTTAACAAAATAAGTACATCATAAGGAATACATGTCTGTTAATGATTATTATAATTTGTTTAATTTCCAGTTATGCCTTTGAAACTTTTAATTGATGAATAACCACAGAAAATTATGAATAAATTTTAAAAAAACTGATTGGTTATTGATTGCATTAGTTGTTCTTTCTTTCTTTTTCTTCCTCTTTTTTTATCCCTATATATTTTAACTGCGCATAAAGCATAAAGAGATTTTTTTTAGCGAGGAAAGATTTTTATACAAAAAGTATAAAACATAACCGAATCAAATTTATTGATTTATTTACTATATTTCAACTTTTTAATCAACATTAACTTTCGCAATAAGAGTTTGAAAAATCAAGAATTGTATATATAATTATCTTTCAATAAATATTTCTACATAGTTTTTAATTCAAAATTAATTTTTTAATTTTTTTTCATTTAATTTTATTTATACATACTAAAAATATCCTATTTATGCTTAAAAGATTAATAATTTATTTAATATTGTATTAATTATCTATCCTATATTGCATAGTGATATCCATTATTATATGCTACGTAATTGAATAAGCAAACACAAAGAAGCCATAATAAACTTGGAATCCTTATAAATATAATATTTGGGAAAACATAACAAATAAAGCGTGAAAAACAAAAGAAATAAAAGCCATATCTTAAGAATTATTCACTTTCTTATATTATAGCAAAATTTCTTTTGGTGTTTACTCCCCCCCCCCCTCCTTTTATGATTAAGCTACGCTATATGTTTTTTTTCTAATACAGAGCAAATAGTAAAGAAAAGTCAATTATATTTTACCATCAATTTTCTGTAATCATATAGTTTTTTATAACCTTGTATATCATTCTTTGCCAACATACATAAATTTCATTAATATCATTTATATAATAATTGTTATAAATTATTTATATGTTATTTTTTATTGATATCATTTATTAATGAAAGTGAATATATATAATTGGAAATAGCTATGTCAATCTTGGCTTAAATAATTGATATTTACGTATTATATCACAGACCAATTTCGCTAAGCCAAAGGACATCACCAAATAAAAAAAAAGTCGCCAAATGCTGTCTTTTCCCCAAATGGGTGAAAAGAAACTCCGCGCATGCTCCTTCTGCAATCGTCTATTGACAAATAAGTTAGGGAAGATTTAAAAGAATTAAATATTGTTTTTTTTTTTTTTATTAAAAAATATACATTCGAAATAAACGAAAGAATCAATAATAACTACAGTATTTAAGTGACCAAACTGCTGTAATTGTATTCAAATCGTGAAAAATGAGCACTTTTTATGTAGCCGTCACCATATAAATTCGTATAAGTACGAATTTAAATGCTGTGCTAAAGTTTTGCTATGTTTCTTATTTCGCCAATTTTCTAACCTCATAGTTTTTCGGGTTCTTACGTAGTAGACAGTATTTTTGGAAATACTGCACTGCGTTCGCTTCCTAATATAATAGGTCCAAAATTTTAATCACTTTTCATAACAAATTAAGATAAGGATAATACAGAACTTTCAAATTTTTAACTATATTATTATTATTGAGCATGTGCTAACTAAATTACAGCTTTTGAACTAACACGGAAACTGTTTTCCATTATTGGCTACATATCGCGACATTTGGCGAAATATTTCGATTTGATGAAATGGGTCGTTAATATAATACGTAACAACCAAATAATTCGGATTTCTAAATTAAAATAATTAAATAATTGTTTTCTTTAGGAATTGTAATACATTACCTGTAATTTTGATTCTTTATCACAGAATGCTTCTTGTAACTTTTCAATTGTAGCTTGCATTTTAACCTTTTCTTTTTCATGCTTCGTACAAACGATATTTGCCTGAAAAATAATTCAAGAAATAGAACATTAATAATTTGAATTAGTTCACAGAGAATCTTCACAAAATAATTTTAAATTGTTCAGTTCAGTGTGCAATGTATAACTCATGCTTAGAAAATTAAATCATGACAATTAATAGTAAGGTATTTATACGTTTAAAATTATTCAAATTACATTTTGTTATGCAAAATGTTTCAAAATTCCGTTTTTCAAGAATCGCATATTTCTTATTTATAAAAGAAAACTTTTAAATATTTTTTTGAAAGCTTGTTCGATAGTGTTAATGTTAATTGCTCGATATGAAGGAAGATTTTATTTATAAGTGTAACAAAATTTTTTTTGGATAGTCAGAATAACACTCAGTTACTTAAAATTAGAAGGAATTAATAAAAGAATCCTTAAGATACACAGATTGATTTTTTTAATTCTAAATTGAATTAATTGGCAAACTTTTGTTCCATTTTATTTCAGGATTATTTATCAGTGAATTTAATGTGTGTAAATCTTGACTTTGTATTGAGTCAAAAATTCATTTTATTATTAGTAACTTAAATCACATATTAAAAGGTCAATTGTTTTAAAATATAAAAGATTTTTATATAGAGATTCCATTGTTTTCTGTATCTTCAAACAAGCTATTTATAAACTCTATTTGATTTGTATTTGATTTAAAAAATACTTGTCTAAAGATCTCAAAAAACAAATTAACCTTTTTAAATTGCTTAAGATCCCTTATTTTTTTTAAAAAAAAAACAATAGAATGTTATGGAATACAAAATTAAAGAAATGTTGCATAAAATGTCTCATTAGGAGTATAATGAGCTTTGTAATGCAATTGAAAACTCGAAAGTAAAAAAGCGAGATTCGTAAAAAAACTTACTCATTAATCATTCTTTAATGCAAAAGTGATGTACCTTTTATTAAAAAACTTAATTCATTATTTTTTTTATCAAGATAAAGGTGAAGAATTAATTCATTTGAAAAAACTTACACGCTTTTGAGAAAGTATAATATTTGAAAACGATTTTTTTTTTTTTGTTTCCGAGATCTTGTATTTATCTCTTCATCGCAAAGTGAATTTATCGTTTGCTTTCAATGGAAGACAAATTTACATGTGATTATAAAGTTCTAGTGAATATAATGTGTATTTTATTACAATTTCATGTTGATGCTTCATTACTTTCTCCTCTGAATCCATCTGGGTTGTATTCTTTAATGTAAAAGTGATATTTTTAACATATTCCATTTCCATAAGTAAATTTGAATGTTTTAAAATGACATCAAATAAAAATCTTAACAGAAAATAAATATTTTTCTTCTAAATATGAGGAAAATAGCATTTCTAAAACATCTCTAAGACTAAGAGAATTTGAATATTAAGTATATTCATTGCATAAATGTCAGAAAACTTTCTGAATCAAAAAAATGAATGTAGGAAAACAATGTGTGCTAATGTAAGCGGTTATAAATTTACGAAATGTATTATATTACAGGAAGTAAATGTCAGAAGGCAATAAATTTTTCTGCTGGCATTAACACATATTTAAATACATTGCAAAGACTAAAAAATGTTCTGTCTAGATAGTTATTTTTAACGAGAGCTTTGAAATAGTTTATTTGTTTTATATAAACTGTGGATTTTGAATTAATTTTATAAATATGATATGAAGAACTAAAACAGTCAGAACAGAAAAAAATATAAATTTACAACAAGAAAGAAGCTAATAATATACAAAATATTTATTTTAAAATAGAGATATGTTTTTGTAGGTAAAAAAAAATAAATATCCAATAATCTCATATACATTTTTAATTTACTCATTAGATTTATTCGAAAAGAAATTTATATTTCCAGAAGATTTTTATGTTATTCTAATCTAGTAACAAACTAAATTCAATGACGCATCAGCCCATGAAGGCCAAAGCCTACTGCGCCCATCTCAGTGTACGTGACCTTGGGCTCTGAAGTGCATGAGCACATGTTCCGGTCAGGTGGTCAGTCTCACGCGAAAACCCAGTGTTTAGTTCACAATAAGCTTGGTACTCATGAAGAGACCCCCTGAAGGGATGAAAGGCTCAGTCGATCTTCCCAGCCCGGGGTTTTGAACTTCGGACTTGTGGCGTGGAAGCACGATTCGCTACCACTCAGATACTGGGCTTACAATAAATAATTAGCAAATAAAAATAATTAGTACTAAATAAATAAAACATTTTTTAAAGAATGCAAAAATGTATTTATATAATGTACATATATTGTTTTGCTTAGAAATTAGCTGAGATATTCTCAGGAACAGAAGTTTTATCCATTTGTGTGCATCTTCAAAATTATCTTGCTCATCCTCATTCTCTGAATTTATAGCAGCAAATGATTCGCTCTGTCACTATAATCCGTTCTTTTTTTACTATAAAAATATTAGAATAATCCCTTTAGGATTCACTTATAACATCTCATTCGCCTTTAGCTTTCGAGGAGTCTGAAATTAGGGCCCTTTCCCACCTAGTAATTCTCGTGAAATATTTTATTTGAATGTCTGTCATTTAGTCAAATGCTGTCATTTCACAGATAAAAAATTTTTTAAAAAAAATTAGAATGCGATACACGCGTTTGTATCGTTTGAGCAAAATCCAGATGAACACACACAGCAGAAAAATCAGCTTATTTTTGTGGATAGGACAACAGAGTATTCTTATGCACACGTGCACCCCTCAAATATTCCTGGGACCTTTGATCTGACATCGCCCGAAACCGATGACCATGACAACCCAATCGCTGGATTCGACCCCGCGAGCCGGAAACTCCAGTGAAATTCGAGGTGTCAGAAATAACCTCTGGACCCAGAAGGTGACGGAAATTCCGTTGGAAACACCGAAGAGAACGGCTGTGTTCCTCTTCCCTCAAAAATCACGTATTTTGAACTAATGAAATAATCAATATTATTAATAAATTCAATGAAAATGTATATACTGTAATTATATATAATAGCTGTGACGTAAATAAGCCAATTATTTAATTTTCTAACTCTCGCGCAGCAATTAATTTTCTTAAACGTCACAGCGTTCGTAACGGCCTAAGGATTCAAAAGTATAGTATATAAATGAAAAATTGATTTTTAATATTTTATTTAATTGAGGCATTTTATAAATAACCAATAATTTTTTGGTAGTTAAAATTATTCTTTGCGCAAAACTTGGTGTACGACATTCAATTTGCTGTGACTCAAAATCATAAATGGGGATTCCAGATGATTCGCCAACTCCGTCATTAACTTTTTGTTGAATTTTGAGTTAAAAACCCAAGTATTCAAGTATACAATGTAAATTTATAAAGTTTCATTAATATGTGCCAAATTTTACGAAGTAAACTAATTTGGTTGGTTATGAAAAATTAGGTACAGTTTTTGTCTTAAAATGCTCTAAATTAAAGTATTTTAAAATTTAAAGTAAGTTTTTGGAAAAAAAAAGTTATAAGTTTTTATTACATTACTTTTTTATTGTTCCAATTTTACATTCGCTTGTTTTGCGATTCAAGAACTATTAATCCATCAAATATTAAACTAAATCTTTATAAATCTTTTTGATTATCAGTAGATTAGTAGCTCTGTCATATGCATTTATATATTTTCATCTTTCGGAGAGTTTTTATACAACTAACAATTTTCTTTACCAAATTTTTGGCTTAAAAATTATTTTTTTGTCGCAAAAAAAAAAAAAAAAAAAAAAAAAAAAAGGTTTGAGAATTTGAAGCACATTTAAAATAATTTGATGACCAATTTAACGGGTATGAACTTTTTTTCATTTGAAAGCCATTTCTTTAGGAGAAGTATTTTAAGGAGTTGTTAGTTCATTCAATTATCAATATCTTAAAATTTCTGACGAAATATATATTTTATAGTTATAATCACATGGAATGAGTTTTTTTAACATTTGCCAAGAGTGAGTTTTCTTTCAAATAAAATACGATATTTAATTTGTAGTCTTCAAATAAACTGTTGAACTAGTATATAAGTAAAAACTGGTAAATTGGGTTAGTTTCTGATTAAATATAAATGATCAATGTTCGTAGTAGTTAACTGTACTATTAATTTAATAGTTTAATTTCCTTAGGGCAGTGTTATTTATCCTACTTTTAAAATATTGGTTACCATGTAATAAAATTGAGAATTTCTTTTTTAAATTTGATTAGTTTTCGTTTCAGAATAAATGAAGTACGCATTAACTCTTTAGTTTTTTCATTACACTCATTTTCTTTTTGTATTTTACGAAAATAAGCACTTATGTCATTAGCCTCATTTTTATTTGCATCAGTTTTTATTAAAGCTCTTTTTTTTAATGATAAAAACATTCAAGACATTACTGCCAGAATTTAAAAATAAAAACAAGTAATATAAACAAATTAGGTCAATTCTTACTTTGGTCAACAAAGAAAATTTTATTTATATTAATTGCAATTATTACATCATTACAATTAATATAAATATGTATATACATAGGACAGAATCACAATATTAAGAGAAAAAAAGAAAGCGATTTGCCTTGGAACTTTCTGTTATATGGTGTGTTTTTATTGAGAACATTTATAACCCCGTGCACCACAAAGTATCACGTGGGGTAGATCACGTTACATAGAAGTAAGCGTGTGAAGCAACATCACAAAGGAAAGAAGAATTACAACACAAACATCCATGCCTTCTCTGGGATTCAAACCCTGGCTCTACGGCACCACAGTCAGCGTCACTAACCACTATAACGGATGGGTGGCTTATATATGGTGTTGGCTTTTTTTGTGTTTGTTACTTTTTATTCATTAATTATAAATTTAATTATTTATTAAAATAGTATAGTAAAAAGTAATCACATTCTCAGAAATAAAGCCATCCCTAGTGGAATTCGAACCACGACCTTTGGGTTAAAAGTCTAAAGAGCTATCCATTGGGCTACAGGGACACAACGAATGATTTTCTTTTCTATACAATGCTGTTGGGACTATTATTTGATTTTTTACTATTTATTCATTTTTAATTTAATTAATGAATTAATATTTTTAAAAAATTGTATTAACATTAAGGGCCATCCACTACAAGTTTAAAAAAATGTATTTGAACTTGAATGGATTAATAGAAAATATTTTATTAATGATTGAAAATTTGAACAATATATATATAGGGAGAGAGGGAACTAATAGTAGGAACTGAACAAGGTGAAGGAGCTATTATAGATTAAGTGATTTTGTATCAAATATTTGTCTTAATTTTCTCAGATCATATTTATTATTTATTTGAAAATCTATAATTACTTTGTTACAGATCTACGCGCGACTCTACTAACCTCTTCAGGACTCTTTAAGGAAAATATTGAATCCAACCAACTTTCACCGAGTGAAGAAAGAGTGATTATGCAAATTAAGTATATTATATAAATTCTGTATTCGCGAGTTTTAGGAGTTAGTTGGTTAGTTGGAGAGTGAAGGATCGTGAAATGATCAAGTGAATCAGAGTTTATCAATTGAAGATTTCGGAGAGGATCAATCGACGGTGATTAAATCCGGATAAGGATCGTCTTCAAGGACTCAACTTCATAAAAGTACAGGTATCGTGATCCTTATTTAAATAGAAGTTCAGCTTATTAGTGCGTAGCGCAGTTGATATTGAGCTTATATAATCGTGGAATCAGTTGAGGGTCCATATTATTATCCCCAGGTTAACGAGTCTCACCTCCGCGCTCTGCTATCTGATTTATTATCTTAATTAGATTGTTATTGTGTCTGCTTGATATTTTGGTGACAATAAAATAATAGAGTGAATCATGTCTACTGATTATTCAGTTTTTCTCACACCTAGCCGTGTCCGAGGGTAGACAAGGGGTTTCAGAGGGAAGCAGGAACCGACAGGCATTATAACTTTAATTTTTGTTAGCTTTAAATGGTACTTGCTTCACAAATGAAGAACATAAGTTTTATACTTTTCCAAATACCCTCATCTTTGTGTTTTATAGTCTTTTTCAATACTTGTGTAATTAGTTTTTATAAGAATTATCTCTGATGCTGTTCGAAATGAAAATCTACACTAGCGATTTTCAACCTTTTTTTCTTGCGGTACACTTTTAACAGTTTCAAAACTTGACAGCACACTAACAATCAAATAAGTTTAAAAATTTTACTTATCTGTAATACACTTTCATCTATACACGAGAGAATACGCGTTATAAATATATCCACGAATACACCTGGTTTATTTCTATAAAGTAGCCGAATGATTCGATTCCGGGTTTTATTTTTTTCCAGGGTGTAATTAAGAATTTTAAAAAAATTTGACGGCATACTTCAAAAATTTGGTGGCACTCAAAAGTGCCGCAGTACAGTGGTTGAGAATCACTGGTCTACACACACACGCATGTATATGTGTGTATCAGTAGCTCCTTCGCTCCTTCACCGTCTTGCCTACCTAAGGGTATGGGGGAAAACAAAGCATCACCAGAAACTTCCATAATAATTATTACTTTATTACTATTCAAACACACTAACCAACCACAAGTGAAACTACAAGAGGAGACCTAGGAGTGATTACAAAGAGGCAATCTATTCTAAGTGAACAACTCTAAGTAAACAAGTGCAATTAATCTGTTTAATTTAATCTAATTCAATCTATCTTAGATTCTGAAATCTTAATCCACTAATTTATATTAGTAGCAAACTCCTTCCTTAACTCACGTTGTAATAATGAAATAAATCTCACCTACGTATCACCGAAATTGTTCCCCTCCTTCTATATTACATTTACAAAATCTTTTGACTTTATATAGTCAAACTAATTTACATATCAAGGTTTCTTCTTGAGGGATGGCTGTGAATTAACGCGAAAGCTAGCCCCAAAGTTTCCCCAAGAGGATTAATCATAAAATCGCGTATAGATTCGTCACAGAAGAAGTTATACATTATTTATGTCAAATATTTCTACCACCAGGTAATATTAATTTGTATTTCAAAAATTGCTATAACAAAATAATCTACAATTCTATTCAGTAATCTGCAATTTATTGCTAAAGAAATTTACTTCCCTTAAAGTATGGAAAGAATA